>CM070822.1:5031149-5063649 GCA_036326025.1 Chrosomus eos | reverse complement strand
GTACAAATAACAAGGTCATATGAGACACAGACATCTTTTAACCGTATACATACTGGGAACTATATTCTCAGAAGGCGACATATAAATAGGAAAATGTTGGCGTTATTTTGTTATTTATTGGGAGCAGTATGCTAGCTGGAGCCATTTACTTCCAGTCTTTGTGCTAAGCTAGGCTAGCTGTGGGTGAGTCAGAGAGAGTTACGGGACGCACGGAGATGAAAAGAGTATGTATGGACTTATCTAATCTGGTATTACATATGGACTTATCTAACTCTGGGTATGTATGGACTTCTCTAACTCTGGGTATGTATGGACTTCTCTAACTCGGGTATGTATGGACTTCTTTAACTCTGGGTATGTATGGACTTATCTTCTCTAACTCTGGTATGTATGGACTTGGGTATGTATGGACTTCTCTAACTCTGGGTATGTAGGGACTTGGGTATGTATGGACTTATCTAACTCTGGGTATGTATGGACTTCTCTAACTCTGGGTATGTATGGACTTCTCTAACTCTGGGTATGTATGGACTTGGGTATGTATGGATTCTCTAACTCTGGGTATGTATGGACTTCTCTAACTCTGGGTATGTATGGACTTGGTATGTATGGACTTCTCTAACTCTGGGTATGTATGGACTTGGGTGATGTATGGACTTCTCTAACTCTGGGTATGTATGGACTTCTCTAACTCTGGGTATGTATGGACTTCTCTAACTCTGGGTATGTATTGACTTATCTAACTCTGGATGTATGGACTTATCTAACTCTGGGTATGTATGGACTTCTCTAACTCTGGGTATGTATGGACTTATCTTCTCTAACTCTGGGTATGTATGGACTTATCTTCTCTAACTCTGGGTATGTATGGACTTGGGTAGTATGGACTTATCTAACTCTGGGTATGTATAACTTATCTAACTCTGGGGGATACGGTGAATAAGCTAAAGTCCCAAAAAGTCAGCGTGTTCCTTTAACGGTGTGTGGCGCACAATCATTAACAAAAAATCATTATATTTTGGTGTTATTTTTTATTTTGAATACTCGTTTATTTTTATAATTGAGTTATAGTATTTAACAACACGTATGCACTATATAATTAGGGTTAGTAGCTTGTGATTATGCATAATTTACTGTTTTGACTACAGTAAGTACATGTAAGATGTGTAACATGGACACTAAAAAAGTGACAATATTCTTTGTTTACTTCCTCTTTAATTGAAATCATTTAAATATAAATGATGTGCATGTGCACGTGTTTTACTCATTTTTGTTATTGTTGATTAAATACTAAAAAATAAAAATAACAAAACAAGATTTGTTCACTCATTTGGTTGATGAGATTAACACTAATTACTATCCTAGTACTCATGCAAGTGTCTAGACTAACCGCTATGTTTCATATTTCTATTACTCCCACGCATAATCTGTAGCGGAGACAGTCTAAATGAGCTATTGCATTGCCTCTCAGTGTGGGTATCTTCAGACACTCAATTGAGGTATTATTAGCATTAGCTTTTGGAAAGGAAGCCTCGGGGTAATTACTTTGAGGGCTAATTGCGATGTCTTCACGTGTGTGAAGAAGACTCGCGCATGGTCCATGAATATGTCAATACTGTTGGAAACTAATGCATAAATTCAGACAAGGAGCCCAGCTCTTCAAAGTTATTAGCCCTCATAATCTAATTCCGGGACACATTCTGCTCCTGACGAAGCTGTAGCTGCTATTATTATTATTAATCAGATAATCACCTCGGCTCACAGTGTTTCAAACATCGATAGGAGCAGGCCGCTCAGATGTCAGGCTCATGTTGGGTGTGTTTGAACCTGTGTTTTCAAGCTAAGCTGGTAAAGATGGTCATCAGCGTAAGTGACCAGTTAAAACCACTAGTGTGGACACTATCGTGCTGGTTTTAGCTGCTTGTCCATCAATGTTGGGGAGTAATGAACTAAGAGTACTGATACTACTAGGTTTTTCAGTAGAGACTTTTTTTTTTTTGCTCAGTTTCAAAATAATTTTTAAATGAGAATCAAAACGAAATGCGATATTGCTACATTTGACCACATTTGATCATGTCTGTAGATTTGACAAGGAGAGAGAGTTAAGGCAATTATTAAACATGGCCCTTAAATAATGGGAAGCCTATTTCATTTGAGAGAATCGCTTTGTTCAAAAGAGTCAGGTGATTAAATTATTCAGATCAAACAAACAACTCACCAATTCATTTTTGCCTCTTTGTCTGTTATGTTGGTAAATTCTGTTGTAACTCTTTTTGACTGAATTATGAATGTTTTTGTTTTTTTTTGTATAAAATTATGGTTAATTTAATGCTATAAGTCCAATTTAGATGTTATTTCGGATAAATTCTCCAAGTGTAGAATTCAATTGTTTCATCTGATAGTTTATAAAGATGTCATTGTCTAGCTAGGAATGTAAGCTGGTCTTTTTTTCATCATTTCATGCGTTACATCACCTGCTTTTAAGTTTTTTTCTTGCCTTTGCTTTCTACCGTCTCTCATGTCTACATTTAATTCTCTGGCCATATTCCCCTCGTTCACTTGTTCTTTCTGTGTCTTTACCTGGATTCGTAGCTGGAGTCTTCTGTTGGCCTGTTCTAGTTTCTTCTGTCGGCTCTCGAGATCACGGGCGTGCTGCTGCTCTTTCTGCAGCCACTTAATGTATTCCACCGAGGCCTTGAGGATCGTCCCTTTGTTCCAGCGCATATCACTGGCAGAGAAAGTAAAAGATAACCTTTCTCAACAGCGCCTTTGCATCAGCAGAACTTTCATACACAGAGAAAAGCCTCACAAGGGTCTCCTTTTTTTCCCCAGGACCAAGAAACTGTGATTTACATGGCCAATTATTCATTCTCGGACATTACCTTGCCTTTGAATGGGAATTTTAATGGAATAGTTAAGTACGTCTGCAGAAAGACCATTCTACGGCCCCTTGTATGGTAAAATTAATCCCTGAGCAAAAATAGGTGTCGGAAGAGGCAGAAAAAAAATTGGACTTTGGAAGCCGAAGTAAAGTGCAGTCATTCCCGATACCATTACTTTTTAAAAGGAGGAAAGTGTCGTGAAATTGTCTCTTTCTCTGGAATAAGATGTTGGCCTGATCGGAGCTAATAATCTCCTTTATCTTGTGTTAATGGCAAGGTGACAGCACTAGCCTTCCATTTAAATTCGATAAAAAGTTCAATTAAGCCGGGGCAATGGGCTCCCTGTCTGCACCGTACTTCATCTCTGGGTTCAGTTGTGCTTAAACTTTAGTTCAAATGGTCTATACTTTGCCTTGAACCTCATTTTCATCATTCAGATGGTGGTCTGTTCGCGCTGTAGGTATTTCCTTGAGAAATGAGCCTTGTACTGTCATTTTCTCTCTCCTTCAGTGTCATTTTGCCCTGTCTTTAAGAGTCTGTCTCTGATGTGAAGACTTTGAGTTCGGCTGTGAATCCAGTAAGACTTTTACTTACGGGTCATTTGATTTGGGTATCAGCGTTCCCAGCTCTTTGATCCTGTAGTTGATGTTGTATCGCCGTCGTCTTTCAACTGGCAATTGTGAGAACAAAGTCAGTCATGCAGCACAAACTTAATATTAATATTGAATATAAATAATTAATGCATTATCGAATTACAATATGAATGGCTTATTATTGAATAGAAATAGTTACATTAACTATTTAACCATCATATTTTGTTGAAAGTGACTGGAACTGTCTTTTGAGACCCTAATGTACATTTAAATAAATAAAATAACATTTTGAAATTAGCCTCATTATCCCAAAAATCTGAAAGAATATTGGTAACACTCTGCAATAAGTTTCTAATCCTTAACATTAGTTAACTGCATTAACAATGGAAAGTATGCTAAATGTTAATTTCAGCATTTACTAATACATTATTAAAATAAAAGTATCTGATTAATATAAATGGTCACACTTTAGATTAGGGTCCAATTCCCACTATTAACTATGACTTTTTCCTTAACGCTTATTAATATTTCGTAAGGTAGTTTTTAGATTTAGCATTACATTAGTATTACTATACATTGTTGCTGGTTTTTAATTGTATGAATAAAAAAAATATTTTAATGGAGTAACCGTTTTATAAAATGTTCACTTTTAATTATATTTAATTAAATTCACTGTAAATCAAGGCTTTGCTGAGCTTATTGCTTTAAGTAATTGTATCTTATTGTAAACTGTTCCCAGAATATTTCTCTGACCTAATCATCCATTTGACAACATTTATTGAAAGCTGAACCCTCAATCAGCCATGCATTTTGCAAAAATGTGACCGTTATATGGAATATAGCCACTTTGCTTCAGTTCTGGAGTCAATTTGAGTCCCGTAAAAAGCACACCACAAAAGGAAAAGTCATTTTTTTGAGCATTTTGGTTAACAACAGATTCCCGGAGGAATTTTCCGGGTTTCTAAACAGAACATGAGGGTTAAATAAGCAAGTGCAAATGCCCTCTTACTTAGATTGTGGTTGTCTTTTTTCTGTCTTTCTTTGGCCGTGACTCTGGTGTCGTGTTCTGTAAGAGAAGAAGAAAGGATGGGAAGGTTATTGCAGAAACTATTAAGGTAAGTTAAACACCATGCTGATGCAAAAACAAAAGCCATTAGATTAATAACATCATTAGTTTTTACAACTTCCTAACCAGTCCTTAAGATTCCTGCCTAATGCTCCCAAAACACCACCATCTCATCAGCACAAGCCCTCTGTGTGTGTGTCTGAATAAGTGTCATTCACCCAGACTCGTCATCACATCTCTGTCTTAATGTAGAAAAGCTGTGCATCTTCTTTTAATCCTTCCGGACATACGATTAACCAATCAGCTGCTGGCATCCCGGAGCAAGTGAAGAGGAGGGAGGCCTAATGCTTCTGCATTCATATTCACATACACATTCTTCCAAATTATATAATTGGGAGCAGTGATTGGATTTCTCAATTCATTTCTGCTGATTCAATAAGGTCATTTGAGCCGCGCGTAACCAAACAAGAGCGTCGTGCAGCACGCTTATGTGAAAAAGATAGTAATGCACTTATTTTCCTGCCGGAGTGAAGAGTTCTCCAGGCATCTTTCCATTTCCTGAATCAATTAGCTTTACTTGATGCATGACATTCATAAGAAAAAAAGGCACCCACAAAGGAGGAATTGTGCCGTGTCTATCATGCTAAGAATACATGCTACCATATTCCGCTCACTGAAGCATTGATAATGAAGAATGAGAGCAACACAATGGTGAGCTAAACACGGAGCACGCCGACTCTAAGAATAAGACCGCTGGATAATAACATGAAACGCACAGTTGTGTTAGGCTTTCACAGTCTGGGCCGTTTGAAATAACACATGTGGAATCAGTCTGGGTTTGCACTTTGCTAGATCTATTTACAGTATGCCCTTTTCTGAAAGAAAATTATATTGTGTTTTGTTTTTAATAGCTCTGTTGAATAGGGCTTGTCTTCCCTATATACTCTATACAATACATTTGTGTATATTGTGTATATTATGTTTATGTGTATGCATCTGACATAGTTTTATCCAAAGCAACTTAGTGGATTCAGGATATATGTATTTAAAAAAATATATATTTTCATATTGACTTTAATTATAATTTTTTAGATTATACTACAGTAAAAGTGTTCCCAAGAAACACACAAAAATAATATTCACTATTATTATTATATGTTGTATGTTTATTGGGAACACTTATCATAGTATAACATAATGAAATATAGCAGAAGTCAATTTAAAAAAAAAATATGATTTAGAAAATAATAGAGTATGCCAAATGCATAAACGTTAATGTAATTTTGAGACCGCTAATTCATCATTCATAATCAAGTATGGAGCTAGTTGTGACAAGGTCACAAGTTTAAGTCCCAAAAAATTTTTCTTTGTTTATTCGTCCATTCATTCATTTTATTTTGTGTTCTTAAGTCTTAAGTCAAGTCCCAAGAAACACACAAAAAATATTTTTGTCCCAACAAATTTTTTTTTATAAAGAATAATGTTTTTTGGTTCTATATGGAACCTTAAAGGGTTCTGTCAGGTGTTTCATATATAAAACCTTTTTCGGGAATCCTATTATTGGGATCATGTTAATTCATTTTAAATAGCTCGAAAACATACTTCCATCAATAGAAACAAATTAAAATGAACGGTTAAACATGAAAGTATTATGCAATCATTTAAGACATTTGTGTTCTTTAAAAATTAAGTCAAGAACCCTAGAGTTCTATATAGAACCCCACTGAACCTTTTTTTTTTTCTAAGAGTGTCGGGACTTACACTTGTGATCTTGTCATGGCTATTGCAATGCTCTACCAGATGAGAAACAGAAAATAAACCGTTTCAAAACTGCAGTCACATCTTTGCGGTGTTAAATCTGAAACGAAACTGCTTCTCTTTCTGAAATGCCTTTGCTAACAGCACAGGCTGTGCCCTGCTGTGCCCCATACCTGTGACTTCCATTTTAACTGAGCTTTGTGTGCAATGAGGGCGTCAGTCTCACCTTGGTCACCGCCGTACATGTCCAGCATGCTGTTGTTCAGTGACACCTTCAGAGGAAGAAGAGCAAGTCTAGAGTCACACACATTACACATTACATGTTCACCATGTGTAGGGATTCTGCATGTGATCTTTTATCCAGTCTATTTTGCATCATGTAATATTTTTGGTGTTGCATGCATGATTTTTGACACTAACAATGTTTACTCTTAACATAGAGAACGTCAAACAGCTAGATGAAGTTTTCCTGCTTTTTTACACTTATTTTGAGGATTAAAATGTGATTATTACAGCCAGATGATGCATAATCTAATTAACTAAAATATATAAAGAGGACATTATGACTGATGGATTATAAAATTCTGGATTTCTGCAGAGCTTATATGCATAAAGTCAGTCTATGAGTCTTAAATGAGCAGAGAAAATCAGCAAACAGACGCAGCGCTCCAGGAGACAAAAGAGAGCGCTGTAGAGCTTTTTTTATTCTCGTTTCTATTATTCTGCAGGAGTTTTGCTATGGCATAATCGGTCAGCACCATTTACATCTACATACATGTTTTTCACCAACTACCAGTCCAACAAAAGCTAGAGCAGTGAAAAGCCCATTTCTGTCAGTGTTATAGGTGAAATGTAAACGTAGTACAGGATTAAAGAGGAAGACAGAAGCGGCAGGCGTTAGTGTTTCCTCCTCTCCATTATCTCAGTAAGGGAAAGAGTGCGCTTATCAACATGAAAGATTGCCACAGCCCCTTGACTGTTCACGTCGTAATCGCTTCAATCCATTCCCATCATGTTAGCAGATATGTTGACACGAGGAAGCGGCGTGATGCGTCGTGCTGTATGACTAATTAGAACGAATTGATCCGTTTAAGCATGGTATCATTTCTGAACAAGTCCACTGGGAGAGAAGATATTAGCTCAATCTGATGCTTGACTGCTTACTCAAATACAAATCCTCTCTCTCTCTCTCTCTCTCTCTCTCTCTCTCTCTCTCTCTCTCTCTCTCTCTCTCTCTCCTCTCTTCTCCTCTCTCTCTCTCTCTCTCTCCTCTCTCTCTCCTCTCTCTCTCTCTCTCTCTCTCTCTCTCTCTCTCTCTCTCTCTCTCTCTCTACTTCCTCAGCACACTCTGCCTTATTCGTTCCCATCATGCTCTTAGTATCACATACCTCTCTAGTGAGTTCAGGTGTTGTAGTAATCACAACTCAAGCGACGCTTTGTCCATCCACGGACGTTAGTATGACAGTAACAATTTCATGCTGGTCTCACACATAGTTGGGCCACTTGTGTGCCCAGATGCTTACCTAAGGCTTTTCATTGGCTCAGCTGAATTGCAATTCCTCAGCAGAATGTGCTTTTGGCATTCAGCAGAGTTGAGGTATTTTTCTAGCTTGCTCCCTCTTTCTGTTTTGGAGAAGTGATCACTCATTAACATAGTCTGGCTCTTCTAAGGCATACCTCTCTGCATGCCGACATCATTAACAGAGTATTGTTCCACTGTTTAAAGCCTGAGATTTAAGTCTGTTCCCCCTTTTTTCACTGGAGACTGAACTTTGACTCTCAGCTGGACCTCACGCAAAGACAAACCTCTTTTCACAAGCACACCAAAGACGGGCACGTGTGTGTGTTATTAATGCGTTTAACTCATTTTTAAACCTACAAATGTCTAACCTGTTTTATTCATCTAATTAAGTGTGCAGTTTATGAACATGCAGAAGTACTTTGTCATTTTCATTTCATTACATGGGAACACTTTACTTAAGGTCTGTTTATATAATGCATCAAATAGCTAATTATTAGTTTCTATACTTGTAGGTATTATAGTTATAGTTAATACTTTATAAATGTTTTAGAAATATTAAAAAATTAAACCATTATATAAAATAGTATTTGATCTAATTATTGATAATTAGTTTCTTTATTGATATTCTGAAAATATTCTGGTTATGGTTAAACTACTTAGTTTTTAATTAAATTGATTATAAGTTGTACTATAAGGCAATAAGTCTGCATTGTAATGCATTATATATGAATTTACTATCAAGTATGATTTTTACAAGATATTTTGACATAATGTACAAGCCATTTATTAACTTAAGTATAATTACCCAGTACTTTTTACACCTCTACACACAGGTCGTTGTTAATTGCACGGGACGTAACAGTTCGACAAAGTGATGAGATTAACTTGGTATATACTTACGTTATTTTGCATTATGATTCCTGGCTCCATACAATCCAAACCCCCATCTTTGAACCCGGTTTCAAGGCTAATAAGATCGTCAATAACTTCATCCATTGGAAACTGAAAAAAAACAGTGATTATAGCACACACTTCCGTCAATAGAGGATGAATTTGTCAATCTGAGATGTTGTTTTAAGTTTCATTTTCAGTGAATAAACTGGGCCACTAATCCAATAACAGATGATTCATCATCTCTGAAAGACGACTGAGGATGAAGCAGCTCTTATCAGAGCAGCCGACACATCCTTTCATTGTGATCAGAGCTGAATGTTTCAAGTTGTTGATGAGTACAAACACTCGAAGAGATGAGATCACAGGAAGTACTCACCTCGCTGTCGTGATTGTTGGCCAGCGTGAGCAAGGTGACGGGGCTTCCAGGCGTGCTGCTGTCGCTCATGGGTGGCATGTGTCCGTTGCGCATGACGGGCACCGTGCCCAGGGCCTGGCCCGGGTGAGGATGGGCGACCGGGTGGTTCTGGCTAGCAAGTTTGCTGCCCAAAGTTAGGTATTGTTTGACCTGCTGGGTCTGGTGGAGGTGGTACTTGGAGTTCTCCAGATGACTTTGAACCTTCAAAAAGAAGAGAAAAAATTGCTTTTTTTTAGTTTAAGTCTTATTTGTCCTCAAATTATGTCCTTGTACTTCTATCTCTTTTATTTAACTTGTTTTCCAACATTAAGCATCTGCGCAACCAAAACCACCTTACCGTATTCAAGATAAGCAAAAAAAAACGTTTCAATTAAGCCCAACATCGCATTTTAAGTATGTCTCAGTAACCTGCTTAAAACGTCCCCAAAAGTGACTTAATCACGGCAATCCAACCTTAGCCAAAAAACCAAACCAAAATCCTGAAAGGAATAGTTCACATACAAATGTAAATGCTGTCATCATTTACTCACCCTCATATTATCATGTAGGACTTGTTTCTTCTGTGGAAGATTGAGTTTCATCATATGGACGCAAACTGTTTTTTCAGTTGTTCCACAGAAGAAAGTCCTACAGGTTTGAAATTACACGAGGAGGGCGAGTAAATGATGACAGAACTTTAATTTTTGGGTGAACTACCCTTTAAACAAGCACCAAAACTGCCCTTATCTTGCGCAAAACAAGTCAAAGCAGAACATAACCGGTCCTTACGTTGGAAACTCCGTCTCTCACCTTGTAGAAACTACAGTCAGTTAAATGTGGCATTCTCAATCCCTGTACTTCCACACGGAGGAACGCTAAGGTAGGATCCCAGGCTACGGAGAGTGACTGTCCCCTCTTGTTCCTGTCCGGACTTTATAACCAAGCAGGAGGAACTCCGTGAACTAATTAGTTCTAAGACCAGGCCTTTCCTTTCTATCGCAGGTCGTAGTAGTCACCTCAAGTGGAGAGATTACTGATCTGACAGGTTTGATCACTGCAGGGTCGAGGTCTTTTGCCTATATGGCTAATTCGCTGGGACCGCCCAGTTTTGTTTGCGTGAAGCAGCCAATCCCAGACTTCCCCCTTCTACCACTTCTGCTTCAGGGGGTCCGACACAATTACTGCTTGTTGTGTGTGGTTTCCAAATGACCCAGAGGCCCATCTCTGGACCAGAGCCTCTAGACAACATTGTCTTGTATCTGTTTTCAAAAACTAACTGTCTTGAACCCGGCGGCTCCCCTAATTTTAGTCTATAACATATCGTAAAGCTAAATATAGGAGGGTGGCATTCATTCGGGGTGACGGAGGCGACCCCTAGCAGTCATTATTATGTTGTCTACGCTCACAAAAGCACAACTGTTGAGTTACTTTTATGGCGGTCAAAGTTTTGAAAAAATCCAAAACTGAACTTTTACTGACCGTTGACTAAAGATACTCAATTGTGTGAACCAAAATTATGTTTAATTTGATCAAAACGTCTGTTTGAAATAACAAAAGAGGCATTTAATACTCATGTTAGTTGAGTCAGAAACATTCGTTGGAAGTTCGGCTGTATTGCCCTTCAATGGAGATCTTAAATGGAAAATATTCTCCCATACGCACTGAAATAGTTATTTAAGCCCTTAAAGGATGAATCCGAGGACCAAATCGGATCTTCTATGCCCCTCTGACTGCATATTCAACAGTTCACCAGAGGTCTGTCTCTGTTTATCAGCCATTGCAAAGCTCTTTTCATCACACACACTAGATTTGGCTTCAAAAAGACCTAAGAGTTAAACTTCTCTCTTATCCCAGGCAAAGGTGAAAGAAGCCATTGTGTGTGTGAGAGCTCATCTCTGCAGTGGGAAGGCAAGGGTTATAGTTGTGTTAGAGGGCCATGTCCTTGACTGACTTCTCTTTCTGTTGTGAATGCAGGATACACGACTATTAACTAATCAAAGCCTGTAATGTGTTTGAAGTTGTAGTGATTTCATTCACAAATAAAGTGTAGACAATGGAAGCTCTATATGTGAAGATGGATTAGATGGCATATTTAAAACAGCATTAAACACTCATTAACTAAACATTCTGCATGCAGATTATGTGCTGATCTTACACTAAATTATCAATGATACAGTTGAGATTTGCATGCTTCATGAAACTTATTTTTTTACAATTTTGATAATGTTTATATTTTGATGTACATCATATGTTTATATTGTCTACAATTGTAATCTGTACTCCTTTAAATAACGTAAAATTAAATAACTAATATGTGTATGTATGTATGTATGTATATATATATACACACACACACACACACACACTCAAAAACTTTAAGCTAGCAGAATAGCATGCAGTTTATATCAACATTAGTTTAATTAATAATAGTATATATTGTAAATTATATTTATTTGTTATATTAAGATTAAAAAAATAATGACAGTATGGAGGTACAGAAACACTGACACGTTAATGTAATCTAACATATAATAACAAAAACATTTCCTTTACCTTGATTTGGTCTTTAAGTGTGCCTAGAAAACCTGTAAGTGTGTCTGGAATGACGAGGTGTAATCTATTGTGCTAGCGTTGATGTTGCTTAATTTTGTTTCAGCATTAGTCAAGTTCTGGTTTCACTTCAGAAAAATCGGTGTTTTGAAACACTGGGGAGGGGGCAATTTTTACCGGCTTTAGAAATCATGGACAAAACCTTTCGTGGCCAAAAGGTCAGGTATTATATTGAGTTGGAATGGGGAAAGTAGTTAAATCACTTCAATATAAATCTATAGGATATGCCTTTATTTTGACAGATGTGAGTCAGAGATACTCTTTTGTTTTGTTTCTGAAGACATCAGTTGTGCTATACTGAATATTCCTCTTAAGAATCAATGCAGTTAGACCACAAAAGTTTCTGAGGAAGAGAAAGTAAAACTTCTTACACACAACACACACACACACACACAAAAAAAGAACAGAATCACATTCACACCAAACACATCAGGTGTTGTTCCTTCTCTTGAATTTGACAGCATGTTCTTGATATTTATTTGCACAGCAGAAATAAACATCTAATTTAGCCACACTCAAAAATGCAAAATGTCAAAAGGCAAAAATGCAAACCATCAAACCAAGCATCATTTATTGTATAGAAATATAGGTTTCTAATATGAAAATATGTTTTTATAATATTAAAATATGAAATACTATACATGCTTATATTTATTAACATATATTTAACATATGACATTTAGTCATTTTCAAGGGTGACAAGTGTCCAAATACTTTTGGGGGAAAATGTGTGCTTTACAGCCACTTACTGTGTGTGTGCGTGCGTGCATGCGTGTGAAGAGAGTTGAATGACAGAAGTAGGATAAACAAAAAGGTATTACAGATATTTAAAATTTTTGCTAGAGCCAGAAATCTGTTTGATTGCATCATCTCTGTCCATTTAACCAATGGTAAAACCCAAATAGATATTCAATGTATATTTATGCATTTGACGAACACTTTTATCCTAAGTGACTTATGGTGCATCCAAGGTGTACATTTTTTCATTGTGTATTCCCTGGGAATCAAACTCATAACCTCGAGTGCCATAGTGTCCTCTCCCAGCTGAGCAACAGGAAGCAATCTCTTCAAAACAACTCTTTTATAGACTCAGAGTAACTGAAGCTCAATCTAAACTCACAGTTTTCCATTAAAGGGCACCTATTCTGGAATTTTGAAAATGACCTTTCATGTAGTGTGTAACATAGATCTAAGTGAACAAAAACATCCTGCAAAGTTTTATATATGAAAGTTCACCGTAAAAAAAACGTATTGTCTCTCAGAAGTATGAGTCGACTCGGAGTCAATTTAATGAATCGTTTTTCCAATGAGGCTTTTCCTTTTCGTTGTGGATTATCAAATTATCAAATTGGCCGCGCCCACTCATTGCGCCTCGCAGACACCAGGGAAACATGAAAACATCATGTCGACAACAAGACGCTGTTCTGAAGTGCGAATCAAAAGCGACCTTTTTTCACTGTCCAGAGACGAGCATGTGAAGAATCAGTGGCTAGAGTTTATATTTCCAACTATACCACACAAGTATAGCCCGAACCTTGTGCTGTGTTCGCGTCATTTTAATGACGATGCTTTACAAACACAACTGACTGGGTCATCTGACCAATCACCGCCGGTTAGCGTCACGCAAAGGAGGGGTTTGGAAAAATGAGTCGTTGAACGAATAATTTGGGAGTCGGTGAGCAAATCAGGTAAAAATAAATGCATATTATAAGACAACAAAAGTGTTTTTTGTCATTGCATGCATGTAAAACTGTTGTTGGGGACTCCCAGAACATTATTAGGAACATTTTAAATGCCATAATAGGTGCCCTTTAAAAAATTCCAAGCAACCATTAAAGAACATTGCACACAAAGACTCAAAAACAGCATTTGAACTCACTCTCATCCCTATTTCTCTGGCTTTTGCAGCTACATACCGGCAGCAGTTGGATCTCCGTGAGAGAGATGACTTGAACCACACAGCAGCGGCTCATGGTCCACGAGAAGGCCTTCACACACAGTACCTCACAAACGGCCTGCAGTCTCTGCCCTTAAACCACAAGCCAAGAGGAGCTGAAATCTCTCAGTCCAGTGTAAACGCAACAAGGCTAGGAAAGCAGAAGGATAACTGAGCATATGTGGGGTGTGTGTGTGTGTGGCTTTCCTGAGCTGTGTGTGCAGAAACACGGGCCTGGAGAGGAAGGCATGACACATCAGCTTTCTCAGCTTCCTCTGTACGGGATCTAGTGGTCACCCAAAGGCCTGACAGAGGCAGAATTTCAGGTGCTAGAGACTCGGAGCGTTATTTTGTTCTTGGTCTTTCCTGTCTGACCCTCTTTACAGCCTTACTCAGCACATTCCCCTGATAGGTCATCTCTTTAACACACACACACGAATCACACAAATCAAACGAAATGCTACTCCAGACACACTCGCTTGCGTGTGCACTTGTAAGTAGTGTAGTGCGCACACATTCACTTTGAGAAACAACAAGTACCAACAAGGCCAAAAAGTGCATAGTGCTGCTTACTGAAGCCTCTCAGATTAACATGACATTGTTTTGACTGTTTTCCATCAATTTTGTCTTCCATGGCAGTTTTTATATCGCACTATGGAGATTTTTTCCCGCACAGTCTGCAGTGTTGTTTGTGTGTTCTGTTACTGCTAGTTTAAACCACTAGGGCAAACAGATGAGGAATTTATGGAAGTCTGTTTCCACCTCAGAGTAAAAAAAAGATTGTAAGATCATGTTTAAAACAAGAAAAAAAGTCATAGTTGTGATTGTGAGAGATGAAGTCACAAATCTGCAATTGGGAGACATACATTTGCAGTTGTGAGATATGGAATCGTGATATTTAAAGTCACTAGTATGATAAATGAAGTTGCAATTGACCGCAATTAGATATCAAGTGATATTGCTAAATATAAAATCACAATATTGAGCAATATAAAGTCACATTTACTAGGAATAGCCGCTTTTTTTTCAGTGCCGCATAATATAAACTAAGGAAGAAAATGAAGATCATTATAAAACTAGTATCTCAAGTGATGATTTATGGCATGAGAACAGTGAGAAGATGCTTTGGAAATGGTTGAAATCATTGCAGAGCTCCAAAGTAGACAGGATGTGTGTATCAGCATCCTTTTGTTGCCTTGCTTCCTGTTTTAAAGGAAATGCAAAGGAAAGTTTCTAGTAATTGACTAGAGTGGCATTGAACGTGCGTGCGTGCGTGCGTGCGTGTGTGTGTGTTTGTGTGTGTGCGTGCGTTCATGCATGTGCCTGGTATTCCCTGTGTTATGGGGACCGATTTGACCTCATAGGGAAATCTTTTTTGGTCCCCATGAGGAAAACGGCTTATAAATCATACTAAATGAAGTGTTTTAAAAATGTAAAAATGCGGAAAGTTTTCTGTGATGGGTAGCTTTAGGGGTAGGGTTAATGTAGGGGGATCGAATATACAGTTTGTACAGTATAAAAATCATTACGTCTATGAAAAATCCCTATAATACATGGAAATCTGTGTGTGTGTGTTTTCTAGAGTTTCTGTATGTGTTTGTATATTTACCTCTAAGCGTAAATCCTGGTTGGCCATTTTTCCATGTTTTTCTCTGGGCCCGGTCTGAATTCTCACCTTTGTTAGTCCCACATACAGTATGTATAAAACATGAGCTACTTCCTGTAAGAGTTGGGCCGCTTCTGAGACAAGACTTCAAAGTCCAGCTCACACATCTGAGAGCTGTTTTATCCAAGTAGAAAAGGAATGCATAATAACCAGAAGACTTTAATGATTCATATATAAATTAAATATTACACTCATTTTAACTGTATGATAGGAGTGCCAAACTGTCCTCCCTGAGCTCAGTGCTTCAACCCAGTTTATCAACAAGAAATATGCTATGTGAAAATAGTACAACATTTATATATGACATTTACCTGGATTCTCTTTCATTGTATGATAGTGACCCCAAAAATGTAAATGTGTTTTTTATTCTATTCTTGTACCAGCGCAATTATTCTTTATTATTATTATTATTATTATTTAAAATCAATACCAGATGGTTTGTTATGCAATTACAAGCTTAAATCTTGGAATTCTGAGTTTATATCTAAATTGCAAGAACTGCATGAAAAAAGTGATAATTGTGAAATATAAACTCGAAATTCTTACTTTTTTTTCACAATTCTGATTTTATTTCTCACAATTAAGTTTATATCTTGCAATTCTGACTTTTTTTCTCACAATTTCAAGTTTATATCTTATAAACTCAAGATACAAACGTGGAATTGTAAGAAAAAAAATCTGAATTTTAAACTTTTCATGGCAAATGTAGCGTGTCTTTAGTATGCGGGGCCTTGTAAAGATGCTTACAATAGATTTGATTTTTATATTCAAAACTGCCTATTTGATAATACAGTAAAAAGTATTTGGACTGGTAAGTCTCGCTTAAATTTTTTTTATATAGATATAAATTCATATTTGCAAGATATAAACTTGGAATTGTGAGATATAAACTCTATTCCGTGGAAGAAACGAGCTTTCATAGTTAACAAATGTTAATCGTCTGCAATGTTACATAAACAGCTTCATAGGTTGCTAATAGGTGCGTTTAAAGAGTGGGCTGAATAGAAACTTGGTTTCCCCAGAAAAGATGTGATTACGTCTAATGCGATTTTCGATGTAAATCAATTAGCCTCCACTCCATCAGGGCCGACAAGGCAAGCCGTTCACAGGCACACCTGAGAGGAATCACTCAACCCCGTCCCATTCAGACCCACAGTTCCTGTGCGGGACAGATTTAATTGCAGAGCCAAAACAAACAGCAACTGTAAAACACATTCCTCTCTATTCAAATACAGGCTATCCGCTTCACACAACGCTTTGGAAAGTAGTTGTAGTGAATATTTGGAGGGGCAAACGACTAACGTTTCCCGTGATCTTCTAACTTGGCACCCCGCTTTGCACTGATCCCCTTAAAAATCACAAAATGACCAAACCGCATCACATGACTTCCCTCCACACGCCAGACTCACAAAAAGGACCCAGCACTCTCAGAGCAAGGGCTTATGGGTAAGCTGTGGTTTTGAAAGGCCTTCTTTATCTGGGTTTGGGCTAATCACTGGTTTGAATCGCCTACGTAGATTTCTTTTTGGCAGTGCAGAGTTGTGTTGTAACGACAGATTGTAAGTTAATTTCATGGGTTGTCTTAGTGAGGTGATCTGGGGTAAGGTACATTTGAGGATATTTCTGTTGTACACAAACGTAGCAAACATAAAAAAGAAGTTACGTATCTAAACATAATGCACAATTGTACACAACCGTTCAAAGGATTGTGACTAAGATTCAGTAAGATTAAGGAAATTCATAGAGACAAAGACTTTTATAATGTTACAAAAGATTTCGGAAACACTTTATTTTTAAGGTGACGTAGTTACTTACTATAGTAACTAACCCTAACTCTATAAGAACATGTAGTTACATTGTACTTACTCTAAGTACTGAGTAATATTAATTAACTAGGTCACCTGAAAGTCAAGAGTAACCAAGATTTATTTTAAATAAATGCTGTTCTTTTAAACTTTCTGTTCATCAAAAAATCTAAAGAAAAAAATGACCATGGTTTCCACCAAAATGTTAAGTAGCACAAATATTTTCACACTTTTTTTTTAAATCTTACAGACCCCCAAACCTTTGAACACAAAACGTATCTGAATCACAATGTGTTGCTCTGCGGTTTCTGAGGCGTTTTGAGAAAGTAGGTTTGCTATGGTCTTCTGGATAGTCTTTTACAGGCCCAAGTTGAAAGAGCCCATTCTCAAATCTATCAGGTCCTTTTTTCAATTGAAGCCTTTGAGATATTTTCTCACTTGTTTTAAATTTGATTGCTTGAAAAATCACACCTTTACCCAACAAACAACTAGATATCATTCATGGTTGAGGGATGAGTTACATGCTAAAGTTTAGACTTATGAGTTTGTTCAAATCGCTCACACTAAGTATGAGGAATAGTAATAACAAGCACCACTGTCTATATTAATATATAGTCATATAACATGCCTGAAAACTGTATTACAGACTCCTTAATTTCAGACTAGACTGTTTTATTTTGAGTACTCAAGCCTGCATGTCATTGTCTCAGCTTTCTGTTGTAAAATAGCTGAACACAATCAATCCACTTTACTTCAAATGTCATGAAAGATTGAAACGGGGAATTCAATTTGGCCTTTAAACACAGACTCTTGTCTTATCTGATTGGAAGATTGTACATTACGCATCGAAACTCTTATTTATGAGTGCAAGTTTAAAGGAGTATCAAAAGTTGAATGGGTTGTCGCACCAGATATCTGCACAATTGCTGCCGTTTATCCTGAAATTTGAGTTTATGATGTGAGTGATAGTATGGCCTATGGTCCAGAGTAAAATATATTTAACTTTACAACCCTTTTTTTTCTTCCAAATGCATTTGTGAGCTAAATTGCAAAGCTCTGTTCAAAAGCTTTAGCTTGAGATATATTCATTACGGACTAAATCTAATTGTGTAAAATGAAATAATGCAATAGCTGTTTAATGAAGACTAAGCAGAAAATTAGATCAACTTTGACCTTACCCGAACTAATAATACACGGTTTGAAGGATGACAAAGAAACGCTTGTGTCCACGTTCTCTTCAAGTCAGTGTCATTTATGTGTGTGTGTGTGTGTGGTGATGTGATGTACTGTGGAGAATCTACACAGCGTCCATGTGCATTTGTGGACATACACAGAGGCACAAGTGTGTCCGATTGTGCCGTAACATGCGTGACACGTTAAAGCAGTCATGGTCATCTCAAATACAGTGTAAAAGCCTTCAGTCATTACCCTGACACAGTGAGACACACACATCTTATACTCGCACACACAAAGATTGTTTATGCTCCATGTCTCAGCCTTCATGTTTGATTTCAGTGTCATTTCTCAAGACATCGTTGAACTTTTCTCAAACTTTGTTATATTGAGTGAAATGCATGTTATCACATTACTTAGCTATACAAAAAGGTTTATTCACAAACCCTATAAATATCAGCTCATCAACAGTGCTATAAAAGAGGGGTGAACTTTTCATATTTCAGACCTCTTCTCTATTACGACTTAATCAAATGAATTGTAATATCCAGACATTTCTTTTAAGATGAATACTCTGATTTTGTGATTTAAATTGGATCATTGTAATTTCCTTCCACAGACCGAACTCTCCACACTCTCCTGGCCCAAATTGATTAATCAGCACAGCCTGAGTCGAATTTGATGGTGGAGTAGAAGAAAGACGCTAGCACAAAGTGAGCAGTGTGGCTCCTCTCATGTTCAGGATTGAATGAAAGGCCTTGTCCGTCCGTCTGAAACAGAGGCTGATCTTCTGGACGGACTCTTCTACTCTCACCTCTGATTTTTGGCATGTCAGATGAGGTATTTTTGGGGCATGTTGGGAAATGAATCATGTACAACATGGCTGACACCGCAAGAGAGAGTTTATTACTACATACACAACAGGTGCATAATGTGGCCACTTAAAAATGTCATTCTATCAAAACACAAGTGGCATCTGTAAATAAATATTGCAAGAGCTTTACTCGGAATAACCAACTTGTCTTCGTTTAATTTAGCAATTAAAAACACTCGTTTTGATATTGTTGTCGAACGCAATGAAATTCAAACACATTTATATAGAAGTCATTTCTGCTTCAACAGTAAAAAAAAGTGACTTTATCAAGTGATTACGTTTTTTTTTTTTTTTTACAATTGCAACTTTGTATGTCATTTGTATTATCACACATTCCCTATTATGCTTTTTTGAAGGCATTGTGAAATATAGATGTTTGTGAATGTAAAAGGTCTGCAAAGTTTTAAAGATCAAAGTGCACAATAAATAAAGTTATTGTCTCCGAAAGAATCGATTCAAATGTAACCTTTTTGTTAAGTTTTACCAATATATTAAGTGTTTATTTACTTTTTGGGAAAAGTACATATTTCATCATATGCAGTTGCCCAAAATGAGTCGTCAGCAATTCCAGTCTCACTTCCTGTTATACATACCTATACAATCTAACAAATTTGCATAATACCAGTTTATGATCTCCATTGGCCGCCCACAAACGACGGTTACTTTGCCCAGCCCTCAAACACTGTAGTTGTAGCTGAGACTGGAAGAGTTGCTTAGTGTTGTCGACGTGTGGAGAAGACTGGACCATCTGACCAATCAGAGCAGAGTACACTCTTGGAAAGGAAATCTTTAACCATTTTCAGACTTTGAGAAATTAGGTGATGCTGCAATGTATATTATGAGACAATTTTTATGTTTTTTTATTTTTGACCATTGGTGCATGTAAACCTATTGTAGGAGACCTAGACAATATACCATTAAAATAGCATAATATAGTTATAACTCAATTTTAACTATTACTCTTTCACATAATTGTGGCTTTGTCACAATTGCAACTTAATAGCAACAACAAATATTTAAACTAATTACATTAATTATATTAAAAAATGTGAATTTTTATTTCTTATAATTGTGACCATTTCTTATTATTATGACTTTATATCTTACCATTGCAACTTTATTTCCCAAAATTGTGGCACTATTTCTCATTGTCTCGAGATTGCGATTTTATATTTCATAGTTACGACTTTCATATCAATTTTTCAGATTTTATAAGAATATTTTTTTATTTACTTTTTGTAAAATATTTTTGAAATCATTTAAAACAATCAAATAATATACCAACTGATTCATAACTATTCCTGTTTTCCATTTCATAATTACTGGATAAGAATTTCACTCACCAAGAACAATTTATAATGTCTAAAATCAGTTTTGTATCTCAAAATGTTGTTACTTAGTAGAATATCTAAAGCGGACCATCAAAATAATGTAACTTCGTAAACCATGAAAAGTTTAAAATTCAAAACTTTTAACCTTAAATGGATTAGTAAATGTTGAGATTGTTAACGAAGATTTAAAAAAACAAATGCTATAGAAGTATTGTTCATTGTTAGTTTGTAGTTAACTAATGGTAATAAATGTAACCTTTTTGTTAAGTGTTACCAATATATTAAAGTGCCTCTATTATGGATTTTTGAAAATGACCTTTCATTTAGTGTGTAACATAGCTCTAAGTAAATGAAAACATCCTGCAAAGTTTTAAATCTGTAAGTGCACCGTATATAAAGTTATTGTCTTTCAAAAGTAAGAGTCGACTTTGAATCAATTAAAGGATTAGTTCACTTTTAAAAATACTTTTGCTGATAATTTCCTTGAACCGTTTGGGTCCCATTGAAGTCCATTATATGGAGAAAAATCCTGGAATGTTTTCATCAAAAACCTTCATTTCTTTTCGACTGAAGAAAGAAAGACATGGACATCTTGGATGACATGGGGGTGAGTAAATTATCAGCAAAAGTTTTTTAAAGTGAACTACTCCTTTAAATGAATCGTTTTTCAAACGAGTCATAAGCCGGTTCGTTGTGATATCAAGACGAACTTATTGCCCGCGCAGACACCAGGGAAACAGCTGGATCCTCTGGATACTGGACAGCATCATGTCGAGAAGACGCTGTGCTCTACAATGTGAAGGTAAAGCCAGTTATTTTTCACTCCCCAGGGATGAGCATGTGAAGAATCAGTGGTTAAAATTCATCTTTACCACAACATCACAGCAGTATAATCCTAAACTTTTGCTGTGTTCCCATATTTTACTGACGACTGCTTCTCAAATCTCAGAGTTCACTGCAGGATTCACAAACCGCTGAAAAATGGTGTTCAAAAAACTTAGTTTTGAGTTTTATATTGTGTAGGTCTCCTGCTAACTGACTAACTCAGTATTACTGTATTACTGAAATACTTCTGTTGATCAGCTGTGGGACACTAATACCTAAAACTCTCTAATGCTGATTATCTGTCGTTCTCACTACTTTGAGGAAAGATTTGTTTTACCAATGTTTGTGTTACATCAGATCATTCACTCTATAGCTCGGCTAATGTACATTGATTGCATACATGCACTGTTATTGATACAGTTTCCACATATTCACCGCAATATATATATAAAAATACTCTGTAAATAAATTAGTACAAGTAAAAAAATGCACTTGTTAATGCTGATGGTGAGGAAGTTGCAACATCTTACAATGTGCCTCAAACTAAGTAATGTATCTCTGAAAAACGTCATCCTGCTCGAGTCGTCCCTGCGATGGAGGTTCGGGTTGAATAACTAGTTCTTCCAGTGTTTCACCATCAAACTCGCACTCGCATTAAAGGGGTGATGAACTGAGAAATCAAATTTTCCTTGAGCTTTTGACATCTGAGAGGTCATCATATTATAGGAATATCCTGTAAGTTTCAGAACTGAAAATGTCCTTGTTAGTCCAATAAATGTTTTTATTGACACCAGGCTCAGCAAACGACTCGTTTTTCAAAGTGGGGAACAATGACGTCAAAGAGGATAAAACGCCACCCCCGCAGAAGAAGATCAACGCCTACTTCAACACGGCCGGTTTAGCCCCGCCCACCGGTTCGCGCATTACACGGTTATCCACTCACAGCAGTGGGTGTTTACTTCCAAGTCTTAAGTGCGAGACGCCCATAAAAACCGAGCGTTTTTCAGCTAGGCTCAAAGGTTAGAAAATAGCCTATTACTTATTCATTTTGATGTTTTTGAATGCAAAAACCAAGCGAACGTCATAAGTTTACCTCAGACAACAATATAATAAGATTTAAAAAGCCAGTTCATGACCCCTTTAATATGGTCAAATCGACATCATTGTTCGTTACTGTGCTTAGTTTACAATGTAGGAAGCCTCATGACAAGCAGAGCTGACGTTGTGGCAATGGGCGTTTTTGTTCTCCAAGCGCTGTACACGGTAGGCCAATCACAACAGCCCGAGCTGTCTGGCCAATCAGAGCAGAGTAGCTCACGGAAAGGAGGGATTTAGAGAGATTGATACATCTTGACGAGTCGTTTGAGAATCATTGAAAATTTGATGTGCAAATGTATATTATGAGGAAATTTTTTACCTTTGATGCGTGTGAACATGTTGTAGGAGACTCCACAACAACATTAGGAAACTTTAAAATAGCATAATAGGGGCCCTTTAAGTGTTTAATTACTTTTTGGGAAATGTACATATTTCATCAGTTTTCAACCAATAACATTCATATATAAGAGTACTGATATCAATCATGATTTATAAACGCTGAGTCATTTGAGCTGAAGAACAGTTCCTTCTCCTTTTTGAAGTTGTCAGCCAGAATTTTCACATCCCCAGAAGTCTTTTAAATTCCTATAAACCAGTGTAATGGCATTAATGGCTGTCAAAATGTATCTTTCTAACCACGCCACCACATTGACGAACAACAACACACTCCGTTGAATGGAATCCCACATTCTTGTTGAGCTTTCGCTTTTTTTTTTCTCATCTCGTTTCCCTCTCAGCTGAGTAAGTGTGTGACGTTAACGTGAGACGATGCTTCTCTTTTCATCACTGCAGGGTGCTGCTCAAACCAAAAGTCTGACTTTAAGACCTATTAGGTTATTAAGTGCCTGATATGGCACACCCAGGTATGGGAAAACCACCAAAGTCAGTCCGATCCGCGCTGGGGGTACGAGCCGCTTCAGAGAGGAGGGGGGCATCAGTATGAGCATGTTAGGTTTGTGATGAACTGTTTTAAGGAGTTTTACCTCATCACGTGCTGGTAACTTGAACATTTAGATAGCGGCAATTGAGTGTGCGTGAGCAAAGATAATTGCATGTGATACGCAAGGACAGGTCGCGAGTAGTGACATTCTGTGCCACAACAAAGAAATGAAAGCAGCACATGCTTTTGTTTACACACAAACACACACTTTAACAAGCTACAGCATGCAAGCTAGAAATAAGTTTTCTCTGCTCAAAACTGTTTTATTGTTCTCATCTGTAGATGTTGACGGAACCTTTTCATTAATTTAAGACTTGTTAAATGATTTATGCATATTTAGACGTGTTGCATGTCAAGAGAATGAATAGAAATTAATTCATTATTTGTTTTTGGCCAAATTATAGGTAAAATTACATTACCCAAGCAGCCAAATTTGCATTTTTTTCTAAATGTTATATAAAAAACGAGATTCCTTTCCATATCAAGACTGTGACTATGACTGGTTTCCAGTCTAAGATGCTTTAGAAGACTGTTAGCTGAAAATATGAAGCGTAAAATAACCCATTATTATAACACGCGCAACACCGATGATACAATTATGTGAATTAAATTAGCCAGATTGAATTTACTTTGACAAATGTAGCATAACATTGACACATTATATATGTTTTTCATTATACACCTATTTTGGTAAAGCGCTTTTTCACTACAGATTAATTTGATGCAATAGGACAGACTTTAAGTTGTCTCCTTGAAGTTTGCATTATTTGAACTTCCTCCAAAATAATACACTTTATATGGCAGGAAAAAAGCAGCAAAGCATGCTCACTACAGATTAACCATTTCATGATCTAGTACACAAAAATTAAATGCTCAACTGACTTACCTGACCGTACCAGTTATATTCCAGCATTTTGATTTTAGGGTGGTATCGCTCTCAAAAGCCAAACTGTCGCTCTCTATGGCACAACAATATCATGCATTTACTTGTGTGGACTCATCTACAGGTCCCAGTGAGCCCTCGACACACACCCCAAGCCCGTTTAGCACTCCTAAGCTTACGACCTGTTGATAATGAACCTGAACCCATTATTTTGAGTCAATGAATTGAAAGAAATGGGGCAAGGAATGAAAGCCACAGGGCCAATTACTGATGCTCTTTGATGTATTATTCTCCCTCACTCACTCAAATGGATCTGCACATTTTGTCTTCATCCTCTGTTTTTCATTAATTATTTTGCTTGGGGTCAAAGTTCGACTGGCTAATTGTGCAGACGGTTCAGCTTTGAGAATGGCAGTGATTCTCCAAAAGCTGACACTCTCTCTAGCTGTGCTCAGCCACCTTGCATTATGCCAATTAATCCAATTCTTTGATTTTTTTTTTTAATTTTCCTTTCTTTCTTTCTTGTTCAGCCTCTCTTTATGTCCCTTCTTTTGTAATTCATCATCTTAAAACAGTTGGGGGGTCTTGGACTGGTTGGGAGATTGTTAGGTCAACTAGAGTAACTAAGAGTTCAGTGTTGGCGACACATGGAGAGCTTTATTTTACAAACTGTATTCCATAACCTACAGTGTGTGTGCATGAGTGCATGTGTGTGTGTGTGTGCGCAGGATGTATGTATGAGTAGTTTTAAAAATCTTTTTACCAGCACTATGAAAAAGAAAATATTACTAAATATGCATGGCAAAAATTGGTGCTTGGGGGTGACATTGTAATACCTACCGTATTAATTTGCCAACATTTAATATTTCTTATTTTGTAGGATTTAAATATTGTCAATTTACTTGTCTATTATATTCACAATATTATATTTAATATTGAATACACTGATCCTCTATTCTGAAAATCTCATTTCATTTTTTTAGATGTTTTTTTACAAAAAGTCTCTTTTTAAAACAATCAAATAAGATGCATAAAAAGTAATATAACTACTGTTTCCTAACTTTTCCATTCATAAATACTGGATAATGATTATACCCAGTTTTTTTTTTAAGCTGTACAGAAGTAGAACATGTTTATTTATTCATTGTTAATTAAAAATCCAATTTTCAAGACAATTTCAGGCCTGGAAATCTAAATATCCACGATATCTGCAGGTTTGCATGGTAGCCCTGCATCATCGCAGGGAAATTTACCAGAATCACACAAATGAATTTCTTAGCACCAGTAGGATTAGATATTCTCACACCTTTCCTCATTAAAAGCACAGGAATAATTCGATCATAAGTACATACTTTAGTAAGTGTTCTTTATGTGGAAAAGTTTTGTTTTTAAAATCAGTTTTGCGGTCCAAACATTCAAATCGCTGGTGGCCAATAACAATAAACGGATTTTCACACAATGCTTGACCCTGGGTTAGCGTGCTTTTTAACTCTGGGATAAGGACACTTTTAAACCGCATCTAAGCCATGTTTCACAATTGTAATTTTGAAAGGTGCTTAGCAAGTTTAAGTAAGATAAACTAGGATTACGTTAGCTCAGGGATAAAACACCCCCACGAGAAAGCACAATAAAAGAGCTGCATATTCATTCATAAAATAGTTTATTCTGACTTATGTCGCAGGATAAAGCCCGTACTTTCAGGCTGTCTTTTAGCATAGCCCTGCAACTATTTCACAGTGTGAGCCAGTTGATGACGCTTGTATATTAGAAGGCATTCTCACTTATCATTGCTGTAAAAATTCTTTCATCACTCCAGAATAGTTCCCGCTTAGTGTTTTAGTTTACATGTGAGGCATCTTTCATACCGATCAGTTCATGCTAGTTTCTTCATCTTACATATGACCTTTTCGAATTAGATGCAAGCAGACGGATTTATTTACTAAAATAAAAAGCCTGTTGGGGACTAGAACCTGTGGGAAAACTCACTCATTGATACCACAGAGGATTTAAGAAACAAAAGAAATATTATTCTAGAGATTAACTTTCCATAATGGGACGGATAGAGTAATCTGAATGAGATTAGGAAATGCTAATGACATTTTCTGATCTTGATTGACATTTATCTGAATTCCTACAGGAAGCATTGGCTGCCCTTAATGGCTAATACTTGCCACTTTCCTCCTTTTATATATATTTTTATTTTCAGTTTAGTCTCTCACAAGGGACTCGTGCACCCTGACCGGAGAGGAACAGTTATTTTGTCCAAACGTCGCCAGCGAGTAATCAGTGTGGCTGAGCAGTGATTCTGAGACGTCGGCCTGAGGGTCTTGCGAGGGCCCCTGGTGATACACCACATTAAGGGCCATAGTGGCCCTGTTTGATACATGTTTCCCCATCAAACGCAGAAATGGACTCACACTAATCAGAGGCCAGAGGTCAGCGGGACAGACAGATAATATCTTTGTAGACAAGAAGAGTCTAGTTCTCCTGCCTTTCACCGTTTAATCAATACGATCAAAGTAATTCTACGTAGTGGAAAATCACATGCAAGATCTGCCACTTAACAACAGACAACTGCCACACTGTTTTATCACCTTTCATAAATTAATCAGGTTCATGTTTGTACTTTCATAACATTATAAGAGTTAATTATGTACTTTTTATTGTTATTAAATCCAACAACAAATCCAATTACAATACTAAACATTATTATTATTTTTATTAAAGCAATGATAATAGTGAAGTCAAGTCATCCTCATTTATATAGCGCTTTTAACAATGTAGATTGTTTCAAAGCAGCTTTACAGAGATAAACATGATTTAAGGTAACAGAGATTGGTTTGGTTTTATAGCGGTTCTTGAATAATGTTATTTTCCAGCTAAAGTTGGTTTGGATTGATTCACTTCTGTCGAAATGATCATTTGTTATTAAATTATGGGCCGCTAAGACGACGTCGTTCTCTCTAAACACACTTTAAACCTGTGATAAGCGCTGATGACGTTCACATGCGCATTAAGAATTGATTCTATAGTTATGTGCGTTTGAATATATGTGCGCAGGTTTGTAATTCCCTACAAACCATGCCTGAACAAACTACTTGTCTTGCCTATAAATTGATGCAGAATTTTATTATTTTTTTCATTTCGGGTTGGTACGCGAAACCGAAATTTCCACAGCGCTTTATCTGTAGAGTGGAATAGGGATCCTCCATAGTGAAAGGTTAGTTGGCATTTCAACACTGCGTTGTCGTCGGGTCCAGGCGAAGGTCCTTCGTCAGATCTGGAAACGGCTAATAAGATTAAATAATAAGATTTAAACTGATATAGCCTTTTTTTACGCACTCAAGTGCACGAAATGTATTTTTTTCTCCTGCAAAGCTTCTATAAATGTAATAAAAAATATATAAATATTATATATATATACATTTTTTATTAAAGTTTTTAAATAATCTTGTAAGTGTGTGAAAAAAAATGTTCTCACTGTGAATGCCAGAATATCATGCTGTTATCTGAAACCAAAATAATTAAAAAGCTATTTATACATCATATTTGTTGCATGTGCTTTTTTAATTTAAATAATATTACAGTTTTTTTCTGTAGCACAGTACAGTAGAGCTTGAAATGTGATCTGAATGTTTTTGTCAGATTCACCCATTAAGAAAGTTCTTCTCACTTTTGTGCTCAATCAGATGAGATGTACAGATTCTGGAGTTGTATTATACTGTCAGATTGTATTAAAAAGAAAAAGTAAAACCTTTACCGCTTGTAATAATCCATGTACACCTAAATAGACCCCCTCCCTTGTAACGTCCCCCGTCTAGCCCTCTGGCCAGATCAGGCCTCACAGCTGCCCCGGGGCACAACGCTCTGTCCCGCTCAAGGCTAAAAGCCCACACTAGCATATATCCCATGCATTCAACCTTTTTCCTTTGAATCCTATTAGTGGCTGAACATGGTTTAACTGAAAAAGACTGCAGACTTCACTCAATTAGGCCTAATAGGATTACAAGGCTGGTATGGGCCGGGCGGTTTAAATAAGACAGGAATTTTGGCAGACACCTGCAACATGTACTGCATTAATCTTATAAAGGAGAGTATGCTGGCTTGTTAATGGGGATTGCACATGCCAGGACTTCAGCTTGCCATCTTTGTTGAGGCAAGAATCAAGCTTGTGATGAAAGGACCGTTCACTTGTTTCAGGCCTATTCAGCACATTTGGTATTCGGGCATTTTATGTGCGCGTGTATCATCAGAACATCATGCAAATAATAAGGTTGAAATTGATTTTATATGATTATGTAATCATTATACATTTAATATTATGTATTCTATTATTTTCTACAATACAATATGAATAGATTCTACAGATTCCTTTTTTCAAACAGGTTCCCATCCAACATTGTTTTTTTTTACACACAATATATTGAACTTAAAGGTATTACCAGGGAACAACCGTGGCGGATCAAAGATACCAATCAACATAGCCAAACAGCAGGGCTGTAAATGTCACTGGAAATGCTGTACTTGATCAAGAGTACTTCTGATCAGAGTCAGTTGTTTGATAGAAAGGGAGAACAGTGAGAAGTCACTCCACTGTCCTGGAAAACCCCATCTTATGTTGCAATTGATGACAGGCCGTTTGTCATAATCAGAGCCGCTAATACGGTTTCCTCTCACTGCTGATTGGGTGCAAGTCAATTTTGATGTTCATTTTCCCCATCCTTCCTTGCTCGTTTGCTTTTATTCCATTTTTCTATCCTTTCACCCATCTTTCATTCTTTTTGACTATCTCTTTTTTTGTCCTGGACGATTGAGTTGAGATAAATGCCAGAGTTTCTCTAGATCCACGCTCCACCCACCCTGCTTTAGCAATGCTTGTATATTGAAAATAGAAGTCATACTGTGAGTGAGTATCAGTTATATTATCATGTAAAACTATCATGCAAATATATAAATATACAATTGCCAAGGTGGCTACTTTTTTGTGGTGTAAACATCTACTTAAAATGGCACATGCACACATTTAATAAGCTGACGCAACACCGCTAAACCTATTTAGGTTTGTTTATACTGAAGTTGGGACAGATCATTTCTTGCACATGCTCAGTGCAACCGTCTCAGTGTCCGGCCTATGGATGTACATCCGAGCGAAATGACCAGTATATTTTATTTCAGGGGACGTTTACAGACACGATACCATTTTCAACAAGGTTACAATAATATCATTAATTTAAAAAAAAAAATTGTTTCATGCCAACTTCCACAATCAAAGACAACAGTTTAAGCCATTTACAGGGAAAATGTTCAGTATCATCAGAGTAAGATTGTGTATGTAACGCTTTTACAATTCTGTTAGCATTCAAGACAGTATTTAGCATATCTGCTCCGTCAAGAGCATTTTATTTGTGCAGTCTAAGGTATGGACTGTTATGCACACCTGTGCCAGTGTACGCTACAACTGTCGAACCCCATTAGACGTCTCTCGAGCCGCCCTCCCTCCTGCCAGTCCAGTGGGCCGCAGGATGTCAGACTGAGTTTGGGTCTGAGCCAGACGGGGTGGGTGGTCTTCCTCGCAGTCTGCTTTGGTCTTATTAGTCAGCCGGGACCCCCCTCTCATCTCCGTCTCCCATAATACGTCTTCCCATAACCCGTCTTTCCCATAACCCCTTGGCTCTACCGAACTGCCTCATAGACAAAGTTATAGATCTGTCTTCTTGAGTGAAAGTGTGTGTGTGTGTACGCCTGCCGTAGCCTCAAGGGACAGCACGCTTCTAAGAGATCAGCCTCTTTCCTCCAAACACAGGTAGTGCTGCAGTGTTTGAAATACACAGATCCACACCAAAACACAGACGCACACACACACACTTTAACACATGAAAGGCCTCTTGTGGACCAGAGCAAACACAAGGCAGCTTTGATGTGCTCCAGCCTCTTCTATTCCCTTTCACACACCCTAAAACTGACTGTCTGAAAACCGGATTTCTATCTCTCTCCTTCTGACAGCTATTAAAAGTGCAGATGAAGGCAATGTTTTCCTTCTGTCTGGCCAATTTAAGCAGATCATAACTCATTTAAAAGACAAATGATCACAAAACACAAATGAGATGTGTTTTTACTATTATTGTTATTAGATTTCCCCATATATAAATAAATATAATACATGTGGGTTCATTTTATAATTAAAGCGGCGATTATTGGGTTCCAAGGACAAATGGCTTGTGTAGACAAAACAGTAAAACAATGGCCATGTCTCGTTTCAAATATAATATAATAGTTTTTTTTAAGTGTCATATACATATATGTGTGTGGTTCAGGTGTACCCTTCAGGTTGAGGTATACATAACACATCATTATGTCTATGGAAAGTCCCATCAAATTTTATTTAAAAATGTATATATAAACATAATGATGTGTTGTGTACTATATAGACACACACACATGCACACGTTGTATAGATTGATATATTGAGATCATCAAATCTAGGCACAATTTTAGTACGTGTTATCTATTTATTAATCAATATGAGTTAAATCTTTCTTAAATCTTTTGCTCTCTTATATAGCATGTGTTTATATTGCTCTCCTAAGCTATTCAATAGCACCTCTGAGCCATTTTTTTTTCTTTGCGAAGGATTAAGAAAATGCCTAAGAATGAAAAAGAATGAATGATATATAGCAACTCACAGCCCAGTTCAGGAACAGTCAAAATAAACACTTGTCGAATGTGACTATTGTGATTACAGTGTTCTGTCAGCACATAGTGAGGAATTACGCTCCGAAACAAAACCGCCTGCAAATCCACAGCATCGGAATTCCAGACAAATGAGTCCTGGGACACAAAGGCTGTTTGGGTGGTTTCTGGCTCAAATGTGCGGACATCGGCATGCGTCTATAATCACATTATGGGGTTAAGTATCAATGTGGCAGAAACGAGAAAAAAGCCTCTGATTTTGGACAATGCTATTCACACACATTCATTTATACTAATAAAATCTTAATTATTTTTCCTGGCAGTTAATAATTTTTTATAAAGACTTTAAACTGCAATATTTAATTACATTTTCTTTTGTTTTACTTTCTGAAGCACACTGAATGTGACCCTGTCATTGTCCATTTCTTTGAAATATATTCATATACATTTTTATTCATACTTAAACCTAAAATTAATCAGTCTTATTTTAATAAAATAAAATGAAATAATAATCTAATAAAAATAGTAGTAGAATAATTGACTAATAGTGACATTCACAGACACGTTGACTGACTAACACTTTCTTTCTCTCTTTTTTAGATCATGTGTGAGTTTTTGCCCCCCTCCACACCAAGGGGTCATTTTAATTTGTGTTATGATGCATGTAACTAAATTAAAACCAGCTCTAATGATGCTGCCAGCACTCATGAGTGTGCTAATGACTACCAGTCGCTAAAATAAACTGACTTAGTCAACACAAAGTCAGACATGATCTTATAAATGTTGAATGCATTTAAAGGGATAGTTCACCCAAAAATGAAAATTCTGTCAGTAATTACTCTCCCTCATGTCGTTCCAACCCCGTAAGACTTTCGTTCATCTTCGGAACACAAATTAAGATATTTGTGATTAAATCTGAGAGCTGGATCACTCCTCCATAGGCTTCTAAAGGTTTGAAACTTGACGAAAAGTTATTAAAGAAATCGTTAAAATAGTCCAAGTGACTACAGTGGCGAGATCTTAAGTTTATAAAACGACGAGAATATTTTTTGCGTGCAAAAAAACACAAAAATAACGACTTTATTCAACCATCTTTTCTCTTCCGTGTCATTCTCCTAAGCTGTTGACGTAGTGTAACAACGCAGCGCTTCTGTGTTATACGTCACACGTAGACTCACTATTGGCCGACGCTGGTCATCTGTGTGATGCGTGTGACGTTCAACCAGAAGCGTTGCACAATAACACTACGTGAAATCTCCAGGCCCAAAGAGAATACTTGAATAGAGTCGCTATTTTTGTTTATTTTTTGCGCTCAAAAAGTATTCTCGTAGCTCAATAAACTTAAGATCTAGCCACTGTAGTCAGTTGGACTCTTTTAACGATTTCTTTAATAACTTTTTGGGGCTGTCAAGTTTCAATCCTTTAGAAGCCTATGGAGGAGTGATCCAGCTCTCAGATTTAATCACAAATATCTTAATTTGTGTTCCGAAGATGAACGAAGGTCTTACGGGGTTGGAACGACATGAGGGAGAGTAATTACTGACAGAATTTTCATTTTAG
>CM070822.1:4851149-5026149 GCA_036326025.1 Chrosomus eos | reverse complement strand
AAGTACAACATCTTTGTTGATCTTGCAACAAGATTTCAATCAACCAATCAGATTTGAGGGACAAATTGACAGTTTGTCAAGTTTTGGCTTCACTTATAAATTCATGCTGATTTTAGGGATAACTTGTCGGCAGGTTTAGGTTTTCGGACAGGAATGTTGTTCCAGTATCAACAAAACATGTTAAATATATGCAGTAAATTTCATTACGTGTCTTAATATATTAGATAAAATATTAAACTCTGTTTTCTATGATGGAACACATTATATAGTTTTTATTCATCAAATGTGTTTTTTTGGGAGGAGGGGGGGTTGCCAACTTCTACCATTTTAAACTATTTTTGAAAGGAAATATTCCTGTTTTTACTATTTATTTATTTTGTCCTTTCTCTAATAAAAATGTATATAATGGGGGATCAAGCTTTGACTGTTTAGGCTTAATAGGCAACATAAATTGCAAATATTTTTACAATATAGGTTGCACTTTATTTTACAGTACATGCTTTCAATGTACTTACCCACAAAAGTACTGAGTAGCGTAAAGTAACTACATGATTTAAGTTAAAGTTTATGGGTAGGTACAGGGTTAGTATGTAGTTATTACCCAGTTAGTGTCATTACTACAATAAGTGCATAGCATATTCGTGCGAAACAGGGCTGTAAAATAAAGTGCTACCACAATACTTATATTACAAACATTAAATTATAGTAAATGATACAGAACCTTATTTTATTTTATTGCATTAGCATGGCATGCAAGTTAGTGCTTCCTCTGGTGGCGTTTCTAAGGAGTTCACTTACAAGGCTGAGGATTTCGAAGGCCACAGTGAGTTTATTTGTTTTGGTGATTTCGGTCATGTTTGGTGTAATCTGGCAGCTGTAATAGAGTCTGTCTGAACAGAGAGACTGTTCACTCTCAATCTCAGTCGTCTATCTCTGTTATAATCCTGTTAGGAATACCCACTGAGCTGGCATGATAAGTCACGGTTTGCATTCCCCACACCTGATGACCCCAGAGAAGAGTTATGCACTTTTTACTCACACTCAGGTTCTCTATATCAGTGAGGACATCTCATAGAGGCATTGGATTTTGTATGTAATGTCACTTTTTTGTGGGTGGGACCCCAAGATTTATGGAACAGTGATGTACGTGCATTAAAGAGGACCCGTTATGCTTTTTACAATTTCAACTTCTTTAGTGTGTAATGTTGCTGTTTGAGCATGAAAAAGGTCTACAAAGCACAAATCAAAGGGAGTTTTATCATTTGCACACGGTTTCTGAACTCCCTGAAACGCTTTGATTATAGTCTTGAGTTTTCTTCCAGGAACGTATACGTCACAAAATTCCTCATTTAAATAATCCCAAGACACTTGCAAAATAAAGCGGCGAGGCCTGGTTGACTTAGTTAGTAGTGTGTTGAAACTGACGATTATGGTAAGGGACGGGACATTTCTCAAACACGCTCTAAGTGGTGGTTGACCAATCAAAACACACTGGTCCAGCTGACCAATCAGAGCACACTGAGCTTTTCGTAAGGAGGGGCTTCACAGAGACAGGAACTAAATAGAGCGTTACTGGCAGACTGGGACGAGAGGAGCTGCAACAATGTCACATATGTGAAAACTAATGGGTTTTTTTTTACATTTAAACATGAAATCCTATTCTAGTAGACCCTAAAAAAAAAGATTTTTTAAAAAGGGCATAATATCTTAAAATAAATTACATAAATGTTCTTGTGCACCGCATTTAGGGTCGTTATGAATGTTGTCACACACAGTTCAGATGCAGAAAATTTTAGCAGCTTTTCCCCAAATAGACTCGACAGGGAAATAGAGGCTTGTTTTTGTGTCTGTCTAGCCAGCGCTCCACTTGAGTCGGTCTCTTCTCAGACACGGAGTCTCAGTCAAACCCAAGAGCCACAGGCCGGGACGAGCAAACATTCAATGTCATCTCTGATTGGCCAAGGTTGAGCAGCGCCTCACCTCCCCATGAACCCCTCCGCTGTCACTGATTGGACGAGGTGAGCCGAGCCTCACTTGTGTGTGAACCCTGGCTTGTGCGAGACGCCGGTTGTGTGATGTGAGAGCTGCTCCGCGGGCCTCGTAGACGCTGTTGCGAGACGGACTCGGGGTGGGTGGTCTCGGTCATGAGGGCTCTCCAACCGTCGCTTGCAGTGGAGAGCTCCTTCATCACCACGCCGTCACGATAGCACTACTCAGAAGAGCACCACAACCACCACTCCTCAACATGCCAATTCAGACTTCCTCCCTGTCATTAAGCAATATGAAGTGTGGAATGTGAATTCCAAGATATTCGATTCCTGCCCTTTATGAACTTATCTGGGTGCGGGGAAGTTATTACACTTTAAATGTTGTAGAGGAACCCAGTGTACTACAGCTTTAACTGCAATTCCTTTGATGCTCACAAGAGGTCACTGTGTAGACGGCACAGAACTTGAAGTCTGATAGTTTGCATAACTTCTGCATAAGAAGTTTTTCTTTTGCTTATACAGTAAAACTCAATCTATTAGGCAGACATCTTCAACATTATGCAATTTTCTAAAAGGACAAAAAAAATTAGTTTGTTTCATTACAATTTTTTTAACAATTTATCACATTAGGATGTCAAGATCATACACTCTAAAAATGTTGGGTTGTTTTAACCCAATTTTGGGTAAAATATGAACAAATCCAAACATTAGGTAAAAAATGGCATTAAAAATGTAACCCAATGGCTGGGTTAGTCCATATTTGACCCAAAATTGGGTTGAAACAACCCAACTTTTTTAGTGTATTATTTTGAATAAATCAAAATGTTGAAATTATATATATATAAAAATATAAATATACACATACATACACACTATCATCTTCACATTGATTTATTTAAAATAATATGATCTCTTGACATCCTACTGTGTGTGTGTGTGTGTGTGTGTGTGTGTATATATATATATTATATATATACACTACTGTTCCAAAGTTTGGGGTCAGTAAGATTTTTAATGTGTTTAAAAGAAGTCTCTTCTGCTCACCAAGGCTGTGTTTATTTGATTAAAAATACAGAAAAAACAGTAATATTGTGAAATATTATTCTAATGTAAAACAGCTGTTTTCTATGTGAATATATAGTAAAGTGTAATTTATTCCTGTGATCAAATCTGAATTTTCAGCATCATTACTCCAGTCTTCAGTGTCACATGATCCTTCAGAAATCACTATAATATGATGATCAAGAAACATTTATGATTATCACAGTTGAAAACAGTTTTGCTGCTTCATATTTTTGTGCAAACCGTGATTCATTTTTTTCAGGATTATTTGAAATTTCAAGAGAAAAGCATTCAATTAAAAAAATAAATATTTTGCATTATTATAAATGTCTTTATTGTCACTTTTGATCAATTTAATGAGTCGTTTCTGAAGAAAAGTATTAATTTCTTTAAAAAAAATAAATCGTATTGACCCCAAACTTTTGAACGGTAGTGTAGAAATGTTTAACTGACACATTTTCCTTTTAGATTATACTAAATAATTAAACTATTAAATAACGTAATTGAACAAATTAATGTTTAATAATATTTACACATATATACACATGTATATGTGTGTAAATATTATTAAACATTAATTTGTTCAATTACGTTATTTAATAGTTTAAATATTTAGTATAATCTAAAAAGAAAATGTATCAGTTAAACATTTCTTATTTCAATTCATTGCAGAGGGATGTTATGATCATGTTTTGTATATTTTACTGTTTTGTACGTCATTTGAAGTGAAAGTTTAAACTAAATGTAAAAGTCTGATTTTGTTTACATAATTTGAGTTTTGTAAAAAAAAATTGTTTATTTAGTTTTAATAAAGGAAATGTAATAAATGTAGAAGTGTCAACATGCAGAAACTATCATTTTTATAATTGTTGCACTGCTGTAAACATTGATGTCTTGGTCTTCATCTGCATGTCATCCTGCATCTGTCCACACCTCTCGTTTCTAATGTCTCAAATTAGACCACGGTGATCTTGCGACCTTTCAGAGGCGAGTGGGCGATCGTCAGATATTGAGCATTGCCGGCGTGTGAATCAGAGGTGAACACGACACGCTGGTCTTCAGCACACTGCCCTACTTCCTCTGAACACACACACACACACACACACACACACACACGACACTGTCTCTCTCTTGCACACATCCCTCTGTGAAGTGCACACATCCCTCATCAGCTCGGTGACAAGTTGTTTGAGGTCATACTTTTTTCACATAATTTTATCCCTAATTTTTTTTATTTATTTTTTGTCAATTTAGTGTTTGTTATTAATTGAGTTTTTGCCATTTTCTAACCCTTGATGCAAGTACATTCTACAAATGTGAATTATGTAACAGTACCAGAAATCTTAAACTTTGGTCAATCTTTAATTGGTGCCCTTCAGAAGAATATGCAGACATTAGGAGTTTGTTTTTAAAAATACTAAGAGGGTTTTTTGAGTTCTGAATGTGTGGTTTGGTTTCATAATACATCAAACTCTTCAAAAGATCAAAAATAAAATCTCTCACGGATTGACCACTTTAAAGATTTCATTTCTCCTTTTATGCTGTTTATGCCTACAATTCATGCTAACTGTCCCTCTGTAAGATGCATTTGTGATATTTATTATTAAACATTAATTATAATTAGTTTAATTATTATAATTATTTAATATAATATAAACGTAAAAATTACCAGTAAATATATCATATAAATATTATATCTACCTACCTTGTTTTGTCAGTAAAATTACATTTTATTATTATTTATTGTGGGTAAAATAATCTGTTATTTTACATCATAGGAAGCTATTTATTTGCTAAATATAAATCTGAATTGTCATGCATGACAAAATCTATAACTAGGGTGCAAACTCTTTTAATAAAAAAAAAAAAAAAGTAAACTAAATGTGACAAACATCTTTGACAATGTACATTATTTGTAAGGAAACTGCATTTTATGGTTAAGCTGGACATAAAGTACTGGAATTATGGCGTTCAGTCCCTGTCTCCATGTGTTTTCCTCATTTCTTTCCCCACACCTCGTCTCTGCTGATTTTTTTTCTCCTGATCCATTATCTCATTGTCATTGAAATGTTAGATATCTTTCCCTCTCTATTTTCACCTTCAGTGTCTCGATCACCTCTGCGTGTCACCTGATCAACACCTGCGCTTCTCCCGCTCTCAGTGTCGCACTCATTCTCTCTCCATATAAATGCCATAATCTCTTGCTCATCTTCCTCGGTTTCCTTTTGTGTTCTTTTCTTTCTGGCCATTTCAAGTAAGCCTCTGCCTCGCGTCTGTGGTCTCATGAGAGATTCCCATATGGTGTTGTTTCAGATGCTCAGCATTAATATGCCCATCGACTGCCCAGCACTTCTGCTTTATGTTATATCTCCTCGGCCATGCAACATTGTGTAATGTGTGGTGTGGGGTACAACAGGGCTCAAAATGGGAAAACTTGGCAAAGTTATGAAGATGTTTTATTATTTGTATAATTATTTTTCTGCTGTAGGCTGTAATAGGGCTTAACTTTTCTTCTGGTGTAAAGATATATTTATTAATAAAGAAATAATAATAAAATAATAATAATAATAATAATGATAATAAATATATATTTTACACCAGAAGAAAATGTAAGCCCTATTACAGCATACAGCAGAAAAATAATTATAGAAATATAAAACATCTTCATAAACTTTGCCAAGTTTTCCCATTTTGAGCACTGTTGTACCCCATACAATTAAATAAAATATCAATAAAGAAAAAATAAAACACCAGAATAAAATAAAATATTAATAAAGAAATAAATATAAAATAATAACATTTGATTATTTTATTCTGGGGTTTTACTGTTTTTTCTTTATTAATATTGTATTATTTTTCTTTATTTATTATATTCTGCTGCAGGAAGGAGAACAGATTTGTCTGTTGTTCTACGATGACTTTGTTTCAGAAACAAGTAAGTGTTTAATACAACAGGGCCGAATTAATTTCTGGTATGAAAATATACTGTATGAATACACCAGAATTAAATAATAAAATAAAAATGATTGGGTGTATAGGGTAGAATATGGGCTTAAAAAAATTGTTGGGGGTCCCAAATGTTTATTTCCTTTATTTGTGTTAAATATTGGAGCAACATCATTTATGTAAAAATGAATTATAAATGTTTGTTTGGATAAAAATTAAAAATAAAAGCATCAAGAGGGTCTTTGACCCCACAGCACCCTGAACAAAGCTAAAAAACATCAGTCTATAATCTTTAAATAAATATTATGATTCGCAATAGCATAAATGTGCAACATTTGTTTGAACAAATCGTCCCAAGCTCAAATGATGGCAATATCGCAGTGCATAATGAAAAAAGGTGCGTTTACTTCTGGATTTCCCTCTAATGTGTTAGTATTTGTTATTCACTCACTCTTACAGGGGCAATAGTCTTGAACAAAAATCATTTTAAAAGACAAATATAAATCAGTGTGCTTTTCTGCAGAGTCACACCTCGTGTCATGATTGTGACAGTCGCTCATGTGCTCATGCAAACGCCCCCCGCCCCCGTATGAGCGGCACCCTTTAAAGTGAGTGCAAAAGAAACCACATCCTCCACAAACAAGAAATGGGTGCAAAAATCCCATGATAGATGGAATTTCCTGTATGTAAAACAATATATGCGACAAGACCAAAATAGAGGAAGTTTAATTGAAGAATGTGGCAAAGTCTGCCGCTTCTTCATTTTTGTTTTTTATAGTTTTCCTTTTTTGCCAAGTCACTTTCTTGCTGTAAACAGAATGAGTGTCCTGGAAATGCATTACTGAAGAGCAGATGCACCAGATTTATGAACACAAAACCCCTCCTAAAGATCTGTTTTACAGTAACACATATGGTAGACCCTTCTAGCCAAATCAACTCTCAGTATTTGATACAATATTAACATTGTATAAGTTCATGCATTCCCCGTTTCCAGCACCAGTTGAGCTACAAGAACAAAAGCATATGCCTAATGCATAAAAGTAAATGTTTTATGAACAGATATTTAAGTTCTGAGTGCTTAATGTAAGAAAATATATAAGTTATGGCAACTTGCTTTTATATTAACTGATATTAAAAAAAAAAAAGACGTATACAGGCAATTTGATTATGCCTAAAAATGTTATGCAACAACTGAACTAAAGTTATTAATTTGAAATAGATGGATATTTTGGTAACACTTTACAATAAGGTTCATTAGTTAACTAATAATGAACTGCACATATACAGCATTTATTGATCTTTGTTAATGTTACTAATACTTGATTAAAATCTTGTTAACATTAGTTAATGCACCGTGAACTAACATGAATAAACAGCTGGATTTTTATGAACTAACATTAAGATGAACAAATGCAGTAACAAATGTATTGCTCATGGTTAGTTCATGTTAGTAAATACATTAACTATTGAACCTAAAGTTAACTAATGAAGTGTTACCGATGTTTGTTTTTTCAGAGCACTATAAACTGCTTTTATTAAACATTTTATTTATACTGAGAGAGAGAGACACATTTTTCCTTATGAATTAACATTAGAATTATAGTGAACATCTTCACAATGTATTCAAGAATAAAATACAGCGGTTTAGCAATACTAACTGACATATATTTGGAAATATCTATATCTGATATCTATATAGATTTGTCTGTTCTTCTAAGATGACTATTGTTTCAGAAACATATAAGTGTATTATCCAGATCTGTAAGCTTATATTTGAATGATCTCTTTCTAGATTACAGTGATGCTCAGCTCTGATCTCTCATTACATGTATATGCTCAAGCATCCCGGGTTACTGGACACAAACTTCTTAGTATTTATTTATCATAAGCACGTTACAGAAGAAGACAGTTATTAATAGTTCTTGTGTGTGTGTGTGTGGCAGATTAAATTCAATGAAATATAAGTTACCTGTGATTGTCGGCTGCAGGCGTTTTCTTCTTCTATGAAGTCAGCGTTGGCTCTCTTGTTATTAGTTTGCCAGCGAGATGAGCAGGACTTGATCCGATATAAATCATTATCTATTTCCTCTTTTTCTTCGTCCATGGAACCGGGTGCAAATGGGAAGTCTCTATTTTACAAACATGTTGAACCTAGAAAGTGATATTGTTATTCGTTTTTATGTATAATAATAACCTTAAAAATCTATTAAAAAAAAATGTACAATGGTAAGTGTGTGCGTGTGTGAGAGATGTTGTCTGTGTATATTTTAGATTGTGTGTGTGTGAGAGTGTGTGTGTGTGTGTGTGTGTGTGTGTGTGTGTGTGTGTGTGTGTGTGTGTGTGTGTGTGTGTGTGTGTGTGTGTGTGTGTGTGTGTGTGTGTGTGAGAGAGAGAGAGATGGTGGTGTGTGTGTGTGTGTGTGTGTGTGTGTGTGTGTGTGTGTGTAGAGAGAGAGATGGTGAGTGTGTGTGTGTGTGTGTGTGTGTGTGTGTGTGTGTGGGTGTGTGTGAGAGATGGTGTGTGTGTGGGAGAGAGATGGTGTGTGTGTGTGTGTGTGTGTGTGTGTGTGTGTGTGTGTGTGTGTGTGTGTGTGTGTGTGTGTGTGTGTGTGAGAGAGATGGTGTGAGTGTGAGAGATGGTGTGTGTGTGTGTGTGTGTGTGTGTGTGTGTGTGTGTGTGTGTGTGTGTGGAGAGAGATGGTGTGAGTGTGAGAGATGGTGTGGTGTGTGAGTGAGAGAGATGGTGTGTGTGAGAGAGAGATGGTGTGTGTGAGTGAGAGAGATGGTGTGTGTGTGTGTGTGTGTGTGTGTGTGTGTGTGTGTGTGTGTGTGTGAGAGATGGTGTGGGTGGGTGTGTGTGTGTGTGTGTGTGTGTGTGTGTGTGTGTGTGTGTGTGTGTGTGTGTGTGTGTGTGAGAGAGATGGTGTGTGTGGGAGAGAGATGGTGAGTGTGTGTGTGTGTGTGTTTGTGTGTGTGTGTGAGAGAGAGAGGGTGTGAGTGTGAGAGATGGTGTGGTGTGTGTGTGTGTGTGTGTGTGTGTGTGTGTGTGTGTGTGTGTGTGTGTGTGTGTGTGTGTGTGTGTGTGTGTGTGTGTGAGAGAGAGAGATGGTGTGAGTGTGAGAGATGGTGTGTGTGTGTGTGAGAGATGGTGTGTGTGTGAGTGAGAGAGATGGTGTGTGTGAGTGAGAGAGATTGTGTGTGTGTGTGTGTGTGTGTGTGTGTGTGTGTGTGTGTGTGTGTGTGTGTGTGTGTGTGTGTGTGTGTGTGTGTGTGTGTGTGTGTGTGTGTGTGTGTGTGTACTAAACCAGTCTATATTAGTTAATGTTCTGCATACTGGCTGTGACGTCTCAAATGTCATATGAGTCGTAATTAATAACATGACATTAAATGCCATATTAGAAATCTCATTCGTCCGTATACATTTAAACATTTGTGTTAGCATGAGGATGAGAAGTGTATTGTGCACTGTCATAGACTATCACGTAGGTGATTTTTTTTTTTTTTTTTTTGGAAAGGTCACTTGTGCTCACCCAGGCTGACAGTATAAAAAAATACAGTATAAACAGTAATATTGTGAAATATATTCCATTTAAATATAAAAATATATATATATATTTTATATATATATATATATATATATATATATATATATATATATATATATATATATATGCTAACACTTTACAATAAGGATCCATTATGTAAGGTTACTTAATGCATTAAATCATATCAACTAACAATGAGAAATACATTTGTTACAGTACTTTTTAATCTTTGTTAATATTTATTAATAAACATACACTGTTAATTGTTAGTTCATGTCAGTTCTGGTACATTATCTAATGTTAATAAATACTACTTTTGTTTTAATCACTTATTAGTAAATGTTGAGATTAACATTAACTGAGATTAAAAATGCTTTAGAAATATTTTTTATTGTTAGTTCATGCTAACTGATGTTAACAAATGAAACCTTATTGTAAAGTGTTACCCAATATTTTCTACTTTTATATGTTTTAAAAGGTTATTTAGTCATGTAATGAGTAATGATGCTGAAAATACAGCTTTATCATCATATCATTACTCCAGTCTTCAGTGTCACATGATCCTTCAGAAAGCATTCTAATAGGCTGATTTGCTGCTCAAGAACAATTTATTCTTACTAATGTTGATGCTTAATATTTTTGTGGAAAGTAACCAGAATTAAAAAAAAATCAGGATGCATTTTTGATGAATAGAAGGTTCAAAAGAAGAATATTTAAAAAAAATATTTTTGTATTTATTTATTGATTTATTAGACACTTCTTTATTAGACTATTCTTTTTAATTAATTGTATGCTTAATCATTTTCTTTGTGATTGACTAATATATATATATATATATATATATATATATATATATATATATATATATATATATATATATATATATATATATATGTGCAGCTACTGTAGATTTGCAGCCTTTTTCTATATTGTAAAGTATATTGTATATTGAGTGTTTTGAAACAAAACCTTATTGTGACAACAAGCCCAAGTCTATATATTGCATTTGTATGTGTGTGTGTGTGTGTGTTGTCATTTCGGCAAGAAATGAAAGATGCGTTTGAATCGACACAGACATCTCTGTGTTTAGAGGATTATCAGCAAGGAAAAGATTGTTCAAAGCAGAGAAAAAAAATCTAAAGTGTTTTAAGTGTCCCTTTATCCCATGATTCCCTTTGTCCAAAAGTTTCTGGCGAGAACAAACTTCCCTCCGCATCTTCAAAACCTGATCACTTTGCTTTATTCTGATCAATGTGCTCCACGTTTCTCCTCTCGGTGTCAGAGTAGTAAGGAGATAAAAAAGCAGGAGGGGTGGGAGGGTAGACGGCTTACTTTTTTTAGATGCCAATTGTATGTGTCTCTGTGGCTGCCTTACCTGTGTTCCTTTGATCATAGCTGAGCATGGAGTGGCGTTTGATTCCAGGGCTACTTTGACAGCTCGCAGGCTGGCAGAAGCCTCTCGGATGACTGGAGATCAGAGAAGACAGGCTGGAAAGCAGAAGTCCAGCTGAGAGAAGATCAGAAGAGGCACAACTTCAACCAGAGCTATTGTGAAGGAACGTAATGGCTTAGATAACTTTTTCCCCTCCATCTTTTTTTTTTTCTTGTGAAAACTTACCCTTCAGAATTTTGAATTGCCCAGTTTAAGGTCTGTGGGGCTTTGTCTGGCTTTGACAAAAGAGGCATGTTTTTCTTTCTGTCTTGTCCTGGAGAGCCTGATCTATTTAAGCAGCGTCACTCCAGCTTCACCTTCTGTTGTTTTAAGTACCTCTGGTTGACTTGCTGTAGATCTACACACTACAAAGAGAATAATATAAGTGTATACGTGTGCAAAAATGCCGCCTTAAAATGTGTAAAACAGCTACACTACACTCAAATGCTTATGTAGACTTATTAAATCTGCATTTCTCCCTTTGTTTGTTTTTGTTTTGGATTTTAAAAAGTGTGAGTACCACTGATCTATATAATGTCATTATATATCGATCAGTGGTGTGTGCTAAGAGTTTGCAAATGAAAATGTGTTAATTTAAATCTCAATTCATTGTAAGTCCATCCAGTGGCATCTGTAACCACACAAAACACACCGAGGGCTCCTGTGGTGTAATGTCTCCCTCTGGTGGAGGATGAACATCTTACACTGCACGAGTTTATAACTGGAAATCAACAGGTGGAATGGGTCTTAAAAATAAATTGTAATATTCAGAAGAAGAGGAGTACGCTCTTACAAAAATTCTACTGCTGTAAAACTGCCATAAATAAAATAAATAAAAACTATTGCACAGTTTTGAAGGTGGCCATATTCGGTTTAGTTTTAAATGCTTTCTAGAGGAAGTCCCTCTCAAACAGCACGTAGCCTACAACTGACCAGCAACGCGCGCCACACACACACACTATATAGCCTAGTTTCTCAATTGGAGATGTCAAACATATATTTTATATAGCCTATATACCTTTATAGATGATCTTAATCCTTCTGAACGTGAAGAGGTGACCGGAGCGAACCGCGAGACTGTCCTGTACTACATACAAACATATAATTACTCCAATACAAAAAAAATAAGAACTAGGGACTTTTACGAAAGGACGTCACGTGGAAAGTTACTTACACAGGTGAGTCACATTACACTCGAATTTTGCACTTTATCGCCGTTCAGTCGGTTGTGTTTGCTGTCGGGGCCTGTAATACCCTGTGTTGTTGAGTGAAATTAGGATCCTGTCACTGAGCGGTAATCTGCAGGGACTTACTTTCATCAAATTAAAACGGTATGCATGTGATCAATCATCATGCTGTTAATGATCTGCAGGTGTTAGGTTGAAAGTAAAGCTCGCTTGTGCCGCCTAGTGGAGCGGATGGGGAACCTTTTTTTTAATTTATTTATCTGATGCAAGACTTTTATTTTAAAATGCGTGCGTGAAAGCTGTTGACTCTTCTGTTCTGTCAGATGCAGTTTAAGTGTGCCTGTTCTGAGAAAAACATGTTATCCTGATTCAGTATCTGCTGTCAGATGTAAGTTTCATAACCAAAATAAAACGGGACGTTGGGACCAAACCCTATAGTACACTCCCAGAACACTTGGAATATGCGTGTCTCATGGGATCATACTGCTAATACTTTTGCATCTTTTTTAAAGCCTTTTATTCACTGCCATTATGTCATCTGTGGTCCATAAGAAGTGTAGAATGCTTTAGAACAACACCAGGGTGAGTAAATTATGACTTAATTTTTATTTTAGCATGAACTAACCAAATATTCAGATAAATTATTATTAAAGTTTGTATTAAAATGACAGATTGACAATTTAATTTATAATTTATTGATAAGACTAATTGTGTCTAGTCTAATTTCTAATAGTCTAATTTCATCTTTTTACTGATTAATATAACGGGCACATTGCTCTGTGATGAACTGGACATTTGTCCAGGGTTTTCCTCTGCTTTCGGCCCGAGACACTGGGCACAACATCCCTGCATAGGACCCTACAACACACACACACACACACACACACACACACACACACACACACACACACACACACACACACACACACACACACACACACACACACACCCCACACACACACACACACACACAAGCACTTTGGAGAAGGGATGGATGGACGATGGGCACACACATGAGACCAGATGAGTGTGTTAATCTGCTTCTTGGGGACAGTAAGTGTATCTGCATTATTATAAACAGCAGGACCAGAAGCGGCTGATCAAGATCTTTAGGAGAAATCCTCCAGGCTGGTGTGTTGGACTGTTTTACATAAAATGTGACGATTTATATGAAAAAACAACAAATAAATTGTTATTTACAAGGTATGTATGTGTTGTCAGTTTGAGTTTGATAATAAAGGTTCAATGACCAAATGGTCAACAAAAATCACCATTTCTGTTTTTTTTTTTTTTTTTTGATACAACAAGTTTATAAACGTGTAAAGGTTTAATAAATGGTTTGGAATATTGTTTCCCTTTTCCCCCACATCAGCTTATGTGTAACAAAATATTTTGTACATGATAGCAAATGATGCAGATTCAATCCTGAGCACACATTTTTTCAATCATCCTAATATTACTTCCATATTGTATCTCATGCTCTTTGGGACAGTGGATAGTTGCCTTTCAGAACCAGAACTGTTTATTGGAAACTCTCAGGATAATAGTGAAATAGAAGTTTTTCAAGAGATCTGTGGCTCAGGTAAAAGCGCTGCCTCATGGGTTCAGAAGTTGCTGGTTTGATCCCAGCCGGGTCTCTGCAATAGGTGTAACCGGACTTGTATCTTTTAACTTTATTAGCTACTCCAACTATTGCTGGCATTTTTAAAAGAAAAACATACCGGGAGAACCAATTTATTTGTGTGGGCTTTGGTGGTTTGGTTTAGTGGTACTGGTACCATTCCTAAAGCAAAAGGTTGTCTGTCCGATTCCATGAGTCTGCTTATGAGTTTTGAATCTAAATCAAGAATCCAATAAGCTCTGATATATCTTTAGCAAACACAAACTCAGCATTCACATTCATCTTAAAAGTAATCGCTCAAGTTTTACATAGTGCTCTGGAAGCGCATGGCCTGGCTTCTGCCATTGCTTCATGGTCACATGGTTCCAGAACATTGTTTGAGCCAATCACCTGAGCCCTTATTTTCATGTGACTAATCACTCCATATTTGGACTCCTAAAACACTGTAAAGATTCCTTCAAATACATTTACTATAATTTCATGATATCAACTGTGTTGTCTTCAGTGGCTCAATGGTATTTGTATGGAATCTCTCTCTTAAAAACTTTTTTGCTTTGTTTTTGACTGAATAAATCAGACAAAAAAATAAATAAAAAAAAAATAACGTGTGGATGTGCCAGTGGCTCAGCGGTCTGAACGTTAGGTCTTCATATGGGCAATCCTGGTTCGAATCTCCTTTAAAATAAGTTTAATTTCACTGTTTTTTAACGAATGAAAAAGACAAAATTGCCAAAAAAATGGTCCAATGGAGCAGCGGTCTTAATGTCAGATCTTGGTGTGGACAATCTCGGTTTGAATCTCTCAAGGTGATAAAAAAGTTTTCACTGGTTTTTCAATAAATAAAGACAAAATTACCAAAAATAGAAGAGAAAGGGTGAAGATGCCAGTGGCGAAGCAGTCTGAACGTCAGTTTTTGGCGTGGGCAATTCTGGTTCGAATCTTGCTCCACATAGAATAAGTTTTCAATTAATAAAAATGACAAAATTACCAAAAGACACTGAGTAAGTGTGTAAGTACCAGTGGCTCAGTGGTCTCAACATCAGATCTTGGCGTGGGCAACCCTGGTTCAAATCTCTCTTTTGGGGTGAATTATAGTTTAGTTTCACTGGTTTTTCAATCAATAAAAAAAAGACAAAATTACCAAAAATACAATAGAAAGAGTGAATGTGCCAGTGGCTCAGTGGTCTGAGCGGATCCTCCCTGGTGGGAAGGACCTGGGTTCAAACCCCAGCCTGGTCACTGAAGCGTGGTTGCGTGAAGGTCATCCAGTCGTGAGCTGTGACAAGCTGACAAACTGAGCGGATCAGATCATGACCAGGATGAGAGACGGCTAGACATGAAGGGGGAGTAAAAGATCCAGACCGCTCCCCCTGGGACTTCCCAGACAATATCCAGTAGTGGTTATGAGGAAGGAGTCGACATTTTCAAGATTTACTTATAAAATTCCAGGACACTAAGTAAACATTTTGGGTGTGGTTTCTTTTTTAGCCACACCTCTTTAATCTTGACTGTACCAGAAATCACTCAGATGTTGCCTGGCTTTCTCTGGGCTAAAAAAAACACTAGGAAGACAAACACACATGCTGAAATTTTCAGATGCATCATATTAATACATTGGAAAGCTTAAACTGCTCTTTTTTAGCTTGCCAATCATTCAATTGCCAGATTGTCCACATTAAGAAATTGGATTTATGAGGAAAACTGCTCTTTTTTAGCTTAGCAATAATTCAATTACAGATTGTCCAAAAAACATGGCCCAGACATCTGAATAATTTGACAGATGAAGCCATACCTCATATATGAAAACCTGACTGATTGAGTAACAGCAGGTGTTTATGTTTAGAAAGCCAAGATCAGCTGGAATTTCTGGAAATCATGAACAGCACACAAATGTCACATTTTTCCTTTTATTGTACACAAACTGGAGTGGATCGTTGTCAAACACATGTGCGAGTTCAGAACAGAAGTGGACAGAGAATGGGTATGAGCTGGTACCGTTATCAGACAGGTCCAAGAGCTCTTGCCAAAGGCACATTATAGCAGCAAACTTATACAGCAGAGTTACTCCGATGAGTCCAGAAAACAGTTCAACATTTGCTCCCCTCAAAAGACTTCATGCCTAAAGTCACTCACTGCTGTGGTTGCTTCTCTTCATGACCTCCATCAGCTCAAGAGATCCCTACAAACAGAAAGCAGGGAGACGATCAGAAACACTTCAAATAATCACTAATAACTTACTGTAGGAAGCTACAAGCCTCAGAAAGAAATAAAGTGATTTATGTTTATAGAATAAGTTTGAAATAATGAAAAATGCATGCTCATGAGTAAACTAATGCAACAGCATTTGTAAGATATCAATCGAGCACCACAATATAATTTTAAAAAAGTCAATTTGATGTGAAAAATCCAAGTTAACATACACTAACATTGGATGTCTATGAGGCAAGTTATTGCATGTACATGTCTATGATCTAGACCAGTATTTCCCAAACCTGTTCCTGGAGGCACAGCAACATTGCTCATGTTGGATGTCTTCCTTGTCTGACCCGTATATTTCTGGTCCGGGAGTCTCTACTAAGGAGCTGATGAGTTGATTCAGGTGTGATCAGGAAGAGTGTGTAGTGTTGCTGTGCCTCCAGGGACAGGGCTGGGAAACTCTGATCTAGGAATTAATTCAGATCAGGTGAATGATCAGGTTGAGGACACTGCTGCAATTAAAACATCAGGTGACAGAGGGCTCTGTAACATATAAAGCATAAATGGATTAAGAATGTACTTTAAAATGGAATAGAATTTAAAAGCTTAACAACTGAATGCTCAAGAAAGTCAAGTATTTTTTTTTTAGAAAAGAATTTAAAACACTGTTGCAATCATATGTATAAGCAAAACTGCATTTTTTTTGTTATTAAACAGAAGATAGTGGCCATTCAGTGTTTATGTGAAAACAGACTTAATAATAAGGAAGTCCAAGAGTAAGAGCACTCTACAGGTTAGTTAAATAAAAAAAATATTAATATAATTTTTGTTTCACTTACAACTTTCAAAGACCTCTCCTTGTGATCACAGAGTTCCTCTGGTAGATTGCATATTGGCAACAGGCAGTCAGAATATTAATCACATTTTCATCCAATGGGATTACTGCTTGTAAAATAGTCCTGCCCACTGCTGACAGAACAATGTGCCATTAAGCCAATAAGCATCTTACAAACAACCTCATCAGTCATAATAGAGCAAGCAACAATGTAATGTACTGTTTGAAAAAAAATTAACAAACAACTCTGGAGAAAACAAGCGGTTTAATGTCATCCTTCTCTAAATCACATCAGATCTGTATGACCATGTGCGGTTAAAGAATCAGGGCCTGTATTCCTAAAGAATCTAAGAATCCTCTCAGAAAACTCTTAATTTAGATTAAAGGGGGGGTGAAATACTCAGTTTCACTCAATCTCATGTTAATCTTGAGTACCTATAGAGTAGTATTGCATCCTTCATATCTCCAAAAAGTCTTGTTTTATTATATTTATAAAAGAAAGATAGGCTGTACCGAGTCTTTCCGGGAAAACCCGAGCGGGTGGAGGCGTGCCGTGTGGGCGGGAGCGCGCGAAGCTTTTGCGTGTGTTGTAAACAGACAGACTTGTGGTTTATGAGGACATGATTTATTTTTACAATAAACAAACTGACACCTACATTAGCCTGCTAAACAACTGTATTTAAACACACAAACACACACACACACACACCATACACCGCATGCTCCATAGATACATTAACTGTATGTGATCATGTTGTTTACTTGCTGTGCTTACGCGCCAATAGTTAACAACACACAGATATTTGAAGCAGTTTTACTCACCGCCTGCGGTTCCGTGAACCTTTATCGTTGGGACTGCTCCATCTTTAAGTATTAGGCGATCTGCAAATCGTCGAACTGTGCCTTGTTTATAAAACTATTAGCAGCTACCGCCGAAATGAAGGGAACAAACAAGCACACTTGCGCAACTCCGTTGCTGCTCTGGAAAAACAAAATCCATCCACAGGTCCCTTAACTCTGGGTTCTTTGGAAATTTGTGCAGTGTTGTCTTGCCCTGGCAACCAAAAACACACATTTTAGTGCCATTTTTTTGATTGCAGCGCAGCCGAGCCCAGCGCTCTGATGGACGCTCTCGTACACACTAGGCTACAGCTGCGCGCGCGCGCCCTTCCGGGAGAAGTGCTCTTAAGACCCGTATAAGGAAATTCCGCCCATTCTGACGTCACGTAGTCCCGTATTCGAAAAAAACTTTCCGAAACTTGTGACAAACCGGAAGGAGTATTTTTGGAACAGAAATACTCCATCAAACTTACAACTTTGTCCATGTTTACCATGGTAATCCAACTCTTTAACAGTGTAAAAAACTCACTATGCATGAAACAGCATTTCACCCCCCTTTTAAAAACATTTACGTAGGAGTCTTAGCTTAAGAGCGATTCGGGATCGATCTGAGAGCAACTCTGAGTAAGGAAAAGACAAAAACTTTTATCTTAGTGAGCAGGCGGGGTTGACCCCGTTGCTATGTATGACACAATCTTTTGAAGACTGTGATTGGTTGGTTGTCCAAGAAGGAAAAAAATAGTGATTTAAGTATTCAGGTGAAACTGGAAAAATTAGAATATCGTGCAAAACTTCATGTATTTCAGTAATTAAAATCAAAATATGAAACTAATATATTTAGTATATATAACTATAAACATATGCATGATTATACTTTTCAGAGGACTGCCATTTCTGTTTAATAACAATAATAATAATACATTTTATTTCAGGGCGCCTTTTCAAGACACCCAAGGACGCCTTACAGTGCAAATTCAAAACAGAACATTAATACTAGCCCAACAATAATATCATTTGTAAAATTAAATTAATAAGTACAATCAAAAAATGTAAGTAAAATGAAATTTTACTGAAATTTCCCGATGAAAATCTATGTTGAATAAGCTAATCTAAACAGATGAGTTTTAAGTTGAGATTTGAATTGAAGAAGAGAGTCTAGGTGACGAATGTGATGTGGGAGAGAATTCCAAAGATGTGGAATGTTTAAAATTATTTCTATTTTTTTTTTATTTCATGTAACATTCTAATTTTCTGAGATTTTGAATGTTGGGGTTTTCATAAGCTGTAGTTAATCATCAAAATAATAACTTTTGCACGATATTCTAATTTTTTGAGTTTCACCTGTAGGGTCTATTTTAAGCCTTCACTTTGAAATTACATGCGTAATTTTTCCTATTTGACCGTTTTCACACACACACACACACACACACACACACACACACACACACACACACACACACACACACACACACACACACACACACACACACACACACACACACACACACACACACACACACACACACACACACACACACACACACACACACACACACACACACACACACACACACACAGTATATATGTGTATATAAATCCTTTTTTTTTTTTAATTTACAATGCTGTTTATTTCCTATAAGGTATTTGTTTGGCTTGTTTTGTTGTTCCACTCTTTCCAATTACACTGATTACTGGCGTGTCTATTTAAGTGGTGGTTTGAATGTTGGTTTTAATGTACCAAACTCACTGTCATCCATTGTCTGCAACACATTTCTTCTCCCTCTTCGTCTTTCTGCCATTTTCTCCTCTGCTAAAGAAATTCTTAAGCCTCTTAAAAGTCCTTGTCCGTGCTCCTAACAATTTTGACCTTAAGATCTCTTTTAAAGTCCCCTAGAACCGGAAGTTGCAAATGACTTCCGGTTCTTCTTCTTCTTCGGTAGATTTTATTTGGCAGCTTGCAATCATTGTGCATTACCGCCATCTACTGGACTGAGGAGTGATCACATTAGGATGTCATAAAAAAAAAAAAAAATACCCCTACCATCCCATAGGATCAAAGCCCAGGTTTCAGCTGGCACTGCGTGTTCAGCTCCTCCAGCTTCCACCCTAAGCTCCTCAACCTCCAGGAAAAAAAAAAAAAAAAAAAAAAAAAAAAACCCACACTAAATTCTACTTGCTAGTTGGGTCTCTTTAAGGAAAGTTATAACCGCCTTAACTGTGGACTGTGTGCTGGTTATACTCAATAAATTTTCCATTGTTAAGTCTTTCTTTACCGCTCTCTTCATTTTTTCCCTTTCTCTGGTGTATTGTATACAATCTAAAAGTATGTGCTTTACATTTTCTATTACACCACAATTTGTGCATACTCCAGTCTGATGTTTCCCTATAATATGTAATCCACTTGTTGTGGCAAAAACTTCTGTTAAACACCATCACTGCGTAAGAGACACTCAGAGTCAAATTAATAAAAAGAGAAATGTTTATTCTTGCAAGAAGGCCCAGTCGCCATCACAGCCGTTACATTCTGTGAAGTGAGTGGCGCGCACCAGGAAGACATGAGACAGCTTTTATACTCTTTTCAAGGTTCCTTCTCACTCGCTGTACTTTTCCACCCAGATAAGGCCCCCACTTCTGTTCAGTTTCTACTTAATAACACAAACTGGTACTGGAATAAACCAGCCAAATCTGACCATTCCTAAGGTCGAGATGTCCTGTCCCATATATTCCTGAAACGTCACGCACAAGCACGTACACACATATACTTTTACACATTGAATAGATTAGGAATAAATGACTATTAAAAATGTTTCCACAACACACTATTTAAACTTGTATGTCCCATCCTCAGTCTAGTAAACCATGTTTCCTCCTGCCTTTCCAAACCACTGATTTTACTAGCTGTAACCTCTTTGTGTATGTTATATAAATGTCTGCCTTTTCCCTCCTTATCCCATCTCTCCTGCCACATTCTGTTAATTTTATCCTTAATAATACTTTTAATTTCTGTTCTACTTAATTTGATATCCAGTTCAACCCGTTCTGATGTAACAGCTTCCTTTGCCATCATGTCTGCCTTATCATTCCCCTCCATTCCCCTATAAATATACGCTTATGCTTTGTTGGTTTATTTGAAAAACAAGTTGATTAATTTCATCTAGTAGATCCGGTCTACATGTAGACTTTCCACTCTGAATGCATACTATTGATGACATTGAATCTGAGCAGATGATCACCTTATTTGGTTTAACTTTTTCCACCCATTGTAACGCCAGAGTTATTGCTACCATTTCTGCTGTAAAAATGGACAGATGCTCTGTTGTCCTTTTTTTAATATTAACATTATACTTTAAAATGTGGACTGAAACCCCTGTTTTCCCATTCTGATTTTTTGATGCATCTGTAAAAATCTGAACTGCATCCTCATAATTTATGTCAATATATTGCTGAACGTTTTGATATATCCCTGATTTAATTATGTTCTTAGCTTCTAAATCTACCCTGGGAGAACAAAACATCCATGGCGGGATTGTTGATGTGCTAACATTTTTGCAACACACAATACTGTCAATTTCCATATCCTTTGCCTTTCTATTCCCATTCCACCCAAAACTGCTTGATGGGCGCCCGTACTCCCAGCATTCTAATAACACCCGCTTTGTGGGGTGTGTTTCTTCCTGACTTTGCAGATTTGTCCAGTAAGACATGGATAGTTTTAATCGCCTTAGATCTAAAGGCATTTCTCCTACTTCTACTTGTAATGATGGAATAGGTGTTGTCCTAAACGCACCACAACATATTCGTAGTGCTTTGGCCTGTACTCTATCTAGTTCTTGCATTAAGGTTTTAGTTAACAGTACATTACATTGTTGCTTGCTCTAAATATATTATGACTGATGAGGTTGTTTGTAAGATGCTTATTGGCTTAATCGCACATTGTTCTGTCAGCAGTGGGCAGGACTATTTTACAAGCAGTAATCCCATTGGATGAAAATGTGATTAATATTCTGACTGCCTGTTGCCAATATGCAATCTACTAGAGGAACGCAGTGATCACAAGGAGAGGTCTTTGAAAGTTGTAAGTAAAAAAAATATATATATATTATTTTTTTTTTTTAAATATTTAACCTGTAGAGTGCTCTTACTCTTGGACTTCCTTATTATTAAGTCTGTCTTTTCCAAATTATATTCCATTTTAAAGTACATTCTTAATCCATTTATGCTTTATATGTTACAGAGCCCTCTGTCACCTGATGTTTTAATTGCAGCAGTGTCCTCAACCTGATCATTCACCTGATCTGAATTAATTCCTAGATCAGTGTTTCCCAGCCCTGTCCCTGGAGGCACAGCAACACTACACACTCTTCCTAATCACACCTGAATCAACTCATCAGCTCCTTAGTAGAGACTCCCGGACCAGAAATATATGGGTCAGACAAGGAAGACATCCAACAGTTTTGGGAAATACTGGTCTAGATCATAGACATGTACATGCAATAACTTGCCTCGTAGACATCCAATGTTAGTGTATGTTAACTTGGATTTTTCACATCAAAGTGACGTTTTTTTTAAATGACATTGTGAAGCTCGATTGATATCTTACAAATGCTCTTGCATTAGTTTGTTTGCTCATAAATGAGCATGCTTTTTTCATTATTTCAAAATGATTCTATAAAAATGAATCACTTGTTTATTTCTTTCTGAGGCTTGTAGCTTCCTACAGTAACTTATTAGTGATATTTGAAGTGTTTCTGATTGTCTCCCTGCTTTCTGTTTGTAGGGATCTCTTGGTTTGAGCTGATGGAGGTCATGAAGAGAAGCAACCACAGCAGTGAGTGACTTTAGGCATGAAGTCTTTTGAGGGGAGCAACTGTTGAACTGTTTTCTGGACTCATCGGAGTAACTCTGCTGTATAAGTTTGCTGCTATAATGTGCCTTTGGCAAGAGCTCTTGGACCTGTCTGATAACGGTACCAGCTCATACCCATTCTCCGGCATAAAGGTTTCGACAGGCCACTTCTGTTCTGAACTCGCACATTTTTGACAATGATCCACTCCAGTTTGTGTACAATAAAAGGCTAAATGTGACATTTGTGTGCTGTTCATGATTTCCAGCTGATCTTGGCTTTCTAAACAAACACCTGCTGTTACATAATCGGTTAGGTTTTCTTATATGAGCTATGGCCTCATCTGTCAAATTATTCAGATGTCTGGGCCATGTTGTTTTCTTTGGACAATCTGTAATGTAATGATTGCCAAGCTAAAAAAAGAGCAGTTTTCCTCATTAGAAATCCAATTTCTTAATGTGGACAATCTGGCTGATTTGTAATTGAATGATTGCCAAGCTAAAAAAGAGCAGTGTAAGGTTTCCTCATTAGAAATCCAATGTATTAATATGATGCATCTGAAATTTTCAGCATGTACGTTTTTCAGCATGTACATGCTATGAAAGCATGTCTTTTACCCCAGAGAAAGCCAGGCAACATCTGAGTGATTTCTGGTACAGTCAAGATTAAAGAGGCGTGGCTAAAAAAAAGAAACCACACCCAAAATGTTTACTTAGTGTCCTGTCTGGAATTTTCAGTAAATCTTGAAAATGTCGACTCCTTCCTCATAACCACTACTGGATATTGTCTGGGAAGTCCCAGGGGGAGCGGTCTGGATCTTTTACTCCCCCTTCATGTCTAGCCGTCTCTCATCCGGGTCATGATCTGATCCGCTCAGTTTCTCAGCTTGTCACAGCTCACGACCGGATGACCTTCACGCAACCACGCTTCAGTGACCAGGCTGGGGTTTGAACCCAGGTCCTTCCCACCAGGGAGGATCCGCTCAGACCACTGAGCCACTGGCACATTCACTCTTTCTAATGTATTTTTGGTAATTTTTTGGTAATAATTTTTTTCATTGAAAATCCAGTGAAACTAAACTATAATTCACCTCAAAAGAGAGAATCGAACCAGGGTTGCCCACACCAAGATCTGATGTTCAGACCACTGAGCCAGTGAAAAAACCAGTGAAAAAAAACTTATTTATCACCTCAAGAGAGATTCAAACCAAGATTGTCCACACCAAGATCTGATGTTTAGACCGCTGCTCCATTGCTCCTTTCATGCTTTTTCTCTCTCTCTTTTTTTGTTTTGTTGCAATTTTGTGTTTTTCATTCGTTAAAAACCAGTGAAATTAAACTTATCTTAAAGGAGATTCGAACCAGGATTGTCCATGTGAAGAACTAACGTTCAGACCGCTGAGCCACTGGCACACCCACAAGTTACTCTTTTTTTGTTGTGTTGTCTGATTTATTCAGTCAAAAACAAAGCAAAAAAGTTTTTAAGAGAGAGATTCAACCCAGCACTCTCCACATGAAAGCATGACACTCAAACCACTGAGCCATTGGTCTATCTTCTATCATGGGTGTTTTCTGTAGAAGTTTGTCTTAAACCCACAACACCTTGCAAACACAGAAGCCTGATGTGATCTTGGTCGTCAAATAGTTTCTGTAACAACCAAACATCCTCAAACTCCTCAGAGAGTCTCATGAACTCCTGACTGGAGCTCTTTTTCTCTGCTCTGAAACTCATGATGTTTGATGAGCCTTAAAGCTCATTTATTTATTCAGGATGAATAATATTCACTGTTATCTGACCTGTGTCATGAATTGATCTTCAGGTTTGTTGGTTTGCTGCTGTTGCTCTTACAGCTCATTTCTCTCAGGTAACTATTTAGAGTCTCATATGATTTATTCATTCAAGAATCACTCAAAAGAAACACACCAGAAGATCCCATTAGCTCAGAGAGATGATATATTTGAGTTTCACATCTTTAACATATAATAATGACATGCAAAATCTTATGGATATGAGAACAGCAAATAAAGAGTTTTTTTTTTCAGACTCCATTTATGATCATGTTATATTTATTAAAAACACAGACTCCTGGGACTTAGTGATCAATCCTCAAAGATAAAATACTGATACAATTCTGTTTAATATAAGTATTTTTTAAACCTAATTTGTTCAATATACATCTGGTATAATATAGTGTAATATATCTATCAGTATAATTACATATTTCTTAATATTACATATTTCTATTTTGATTTCATGTTGACTTTAATACTGCAGTAATTAGAACTAAAAAAAAAAAAAAAGACTAATTTATAAACATCCAATCACACAGAAGAATTGGTGTCACCTGATCATCTGTTTGACACTGCAACTGCATTAACTAATACAAACATTTCAGGTGGACATAATCAGCGTGGCACTGATGACACATTACAAACACACAATTTACAGCATTTAAAAGCACCAAGCATCCATTTTAAAGTATCAGACATATTTAATGACCATCTTATGCAGTCGCATTGAAACATAAAAGTGAAATATTACAGATGTTTTGGCTCTGGTGTGAAGTTTCACAACAGTTAAACTCCAGGGTAGGGTTGCACCAGCCGTTCGTAAGTTCTTTCTTAAATTGAAACGTAAAGTCCACACTAGAGGCTTAGTAACTACTAGCTAGTTTGTAACTAACTCTGTACTTTATTCCATTGCACCATTTGTTCGTAAGGTAGAACGTAGCTAGTAGGTCGTAAGCTCTCCGTAAAGTAATGCGTAGTCGCATAATATGACGTTTAGCATCGATGAACCAATAGCAGCCTTCAAATACGTGAGCAGAAGTTGTGTTGAATTGGCACGAATTTCAGTTTATCCTTCATTCTAACTTTTACCTCACGTTACTAACGGTAAAAATGTTTCCATTAAATACTATACTTGATCATGAATAACATGTGTTTTGTAAAGAACATTCAGAAACTCTATCTGAAATGAAATTAATAAGGATCAAATAAATATTGATACAAAAAACATAAGATGTTGCGTTTATTGATTATGATTGATTTTATGTGACATGGACAGATGCACACAGCGGCGCTGTTTAGGACAGGTTGGTGTTAAAGAGCCGCTAACAAAGTTATCTTTTCACATAATGTTCTCTCTCTTAAAATTTAAGTGAGTTTAAATGTCAGCATTATCATATATGTCTAAAGAATTGAAGTCTGTCAGGTAAAAGAAGAACTTATTGATGCAGTTCAGTCTGTCTGATATTTTAGTCCAACCGGTACTCCCGATCGGAGGCTGCCATAAATATTTAGTTGGACGTAGAGTTGCGTTTAAACTAAGTTTAATTGTGCAATGCAAAAATATTTAGTAGTGCGCAAGTTGTATCTTAGTGCCCATTTACGTCAAAACTAGGCTAAGTTGTAACTCGCACATCTGGTGCAACCGGCCCCTGCACTTTCAAGGCTTTCCAGTCCATAGCAGAGTTTGTTTTTAAGAACTCAAATGCTGTAAATCTAAACAGGAGATGTTCCTCAAGCTCTACTGAGCGTCAAAACATCCCTTTCCTCCTTTGAGCAGAGGTCAGAAGCCAAGGGCTTTAGCAAATCTTGAACAGTCTCTGAGGCTAGCAGTGAATCCATTCAAACAGCTCCTGTAAAACTGAAAGAAAAAGAGATTTATCCATAGGACATGACACTGTGTGTATAAGTTAGTTTTTTTCTTCTAAGTAGTCGACATGATCATAATAACCATGTAAAATCTTCTCACACTCACCAGGTTCCAGCAGAGAGATGCATCTTCATGTCTGAAATGAGACAAATGAATTTTGACAAATGAAATGAAAAGGAGGCGTGTTCAAGTCAATTGTCTGTATAAACTGCATAAATGTACAGTTCAATAAACAATTTCATGTTGAACTCTCTCGTTAGATGTCATAATTTCTCATTATGCTATTATTATTCGCCAGGTCTATTCATATATGTCTTAGCCTGACTTCGTCATACTCGTATTCTAGTCAGAACATGAGTCTGATACTGCTCCATAGGGCTTTGAATATGAGGCGTGTCTTAACCGAACCAGGAAAAACAACAACTCTGCACTCAATTGGATAGACCGACAACCAATCAGAGGAACGCAGTAAGTGACGTATGTTGAGCAACGCATAGTTATCAACAGAACTCAACTGCATGCACTCTGGAAAAAGTATGAAAAAAAAAATAATGAGTGTTAACGATCTTTGCCGGTGTTGCAAAAAGAACTTAAAGGGCCTATGTGCGTTTTTCTGAAATTTAAACTCGCGACTGCCACCTGTGGCCAAAAAACAGAACTGCTCTTCCTTTATGCTCGCTCTCGCAGCCAGGGTTGCCAGGGCCCGTATGTACTGTATAAAGCCACTCAGAGTAAAATTTTAGTCTCAAGTCTGTCAAAATTCTAAGAATTACATAATTTTACTCTTATTCCTAAACTTAAGAGTAAGTGTGATTCATAAAGGTTCCCAAGTGTTAAGACTTGGTCTCAGCTCCTAAATTATTTAAGAGAGCTGGAGAGGTCTCCTAACCCAGTTAGGAGAAACAAGATGGCAGCAGAGAGATTAGGCCATGCACTTTTCAACGAAAATATGATGTATTGTAGTTAAATGAGTTTATCAAATGATAGAAAAAGTTTAATAATCAAGGTATTATTTTTTTAACTTACCTTTGAGAAATTTTATAGCAATGAAATGAAAGTAATAATTATATTTTTGGTGACTGGAATTCAGCAGTGCACCTGTGATGACTCGGGCCCTTCAGTCGACAGTTAGTAGGCTCTTGAACAGCACTATTGTGACACTGACCACACAGTGGTGGCCAAAAGTGATGTGCAGAGTTTTTTTTTTTTTAAATGACCCTACAAGTTTGCTTAAACCATCAAATTATGAGGAAAATATTTTTATATTTATATTTTTTAAATATTTTAAAATATGAAGGAAGAACAAAACACTAAACTTAGAGAATGTATTTATCTGACAATTATTTCAAGTCACTTTTATTTCTGTAGACAAAGTATATACATTTATTAACAGCCCAGCAAGCACGTATATATTGTGTTATAAAGTTATTTGGCGTACCTCCATCCGTAGCTCGCAATCCGAGGGTACGGAAACTGCATTTCCTGGCTGAGGATGAAGGCAGGGGCGCAGCCGACCCCGGGGAGGTATGAGGTATGGACAGATGAAGGACCCCCGGGAGGGACAGTATGGGAAGGGACCATCCTGGTGGTGATGGGTAGGATGCAGGGGAATGTAGGCGCCAGCATCTTTGAACTCAGACGTGTGTAAGTAGGCCTACTGATCTTTTATACTACAAGTATTAGAACACGATTGGATAGATAAAAAGGCAAACAAGGGACTTTTCGAACGTCCCCAAAGGGGAGTGCGGCGCGACAAAAGTGTCGCACGGACAAGTGGATCAGTACTGTTAGGTCCGCTTTGTAACTTTACCGAGCGGACTTAAGTGACGTGACAATTTAGTCTTCCTGGCAGAAACTTACTTTAAAGCTTTAATTTCCATTATTAGTTATCTATTTAGTTAATTTATCTATACAGCCACTATGGTGATAACAGTGATGTCATCGTCCAGCTCATTTCAGTTCTCATATGTTGTCAATGCAGGAGATCAATAATATTGTTGAATATTAAGTGACAAAAAAGGGCAAACTACAGCTACAGGTTTTAGAAAAACTAAAAAGCTCACAGGAGAAAAAAAAAATCATAGCTTTTCTGCAACATAATAATTTATTAATATTTATATCCTCTCTTGTATTTTCACCTGTTCATAATTTATTTGTGTGAGAGCCTGGCTAAAAATTATGTCTGTACAATTTGGAATGTTTCATTGTGTTATCACAAATAAACAATTGACTCCAGGCACAACTACACAATACGCTTACAAAATATTTAACACATTTTTAATACTATTTGATTAAAGGGTGAATCTGACAATTTTCCTTCAATACTAATTTGTGATAATTTTGCACAATGCAAAGCAATTAAAAAATACATTTAAATATTAAAGTTTCAGTGTCTTAATTAAATTATTTTGTTATAATTACATTAAATGTTTGGTGTCATGCTGCAGTGACCTCACCCTTGCAGGCTCACTATTGGCTGATTCAGAGATTCAGGGCGGCCATTTTGGGTTAACATCATTGCAGTCCTTAGTTTGCAGCACTTAAGTGCTACTTCAGTCAGCACTTAAGAATCAGTCTTATACTTTACTGAAAGTTGCTTTTAGCTGCTTTATAAAAGTATCTTACTCTTAGAGAAGTCCTACTTTTTACTAAGTATTTTTTGACACTTAAGTCAAAGCTTAAGAATATTCTTAAGAGCATTTCTTAGAAGTTTTATACATACGGGCCCAGGTCTGCACAACAAAACCAGCCCAATTGTTCATCAAAACTAACCCAATTACGGCCAAAAATAGTCAAATAGCGTTCCCGGATGTTTCCCCGATAACAATCATTGTTCTAGTGAGTAAAACAATCGCGTCAACCCGTGCACTACACAAACAACCCGCGGAAACAGTGCAGGCATACGGACCTGGCAACACTGCTCGCAGCGCTCGTACGTGCGTGCACACTTCACATGTCATCTGCTGCCTGCAAGGAGGTCAACATTATGTTTACAGAGGTAAGAACAGTCAAATACATATATTGTTTGAGATAAGTTTGCGAGTGTAGGCTACTTGCTGACTAGCGGTGGTGGCAGAGTGATCTGAAACGTTTAACATGAACGTGACGTCACATCCGCAGACAGCGCGGGAAAAATCCAACCCGACAGAAAATAGGAAAACTAGGATACAGGCTTATAGGTGCACCCACTGTGAGCGGACAAGGTGTCAGTATGCTCAACAGGAGATGTTTGAGTCATAAATGGTAAATTAAAAAGGTTATTGTTACGTTTATTTTTGGGAAAAAGTTGCATATAGTCTCTTTAAGGATTCGCTGAGTAGGCCTACTTGCATGCAAACATGAAAAGCATTTTTGAAAGAAATACGTTTGAGGACGTGATGATTACGTTATTGGATGGATTATCTGTCCATCATCGTATAAAGCCCGCCCTGGCAATTTGATTGGTCTGACCATTTTTTGGCTGATCATAATTACTCAATGGATCCAGTCCAGACCATAATTTGGCATCCAGGCTATATATGTCTAATACTCACGCTTTGAAACATCTTGATGTGGAATATCAGGCTCCAGAGAGTTTTGGAAGATCTTTGGGAAGCATCTGGACTGATTTGCTGAAATGTTAAAGAAAATGTTTCCATTAAGGCCCTGTTTACACCTGGTATTAAGATCGACGCTAAACGCCGGTGTAAACGGGGACTAGAACGCTTTTAGCTTGTCCATTTTAGACTACTTCTAGAGGTAGTTGAAAACACATCTGACCGGATTGCTTTCGTAGTGTGTACACTTATGTGGTCGAATGCGTTCAAACAGCCACAAAAAAAAGACCATCTACTCTCCGCCAAATGGTCTAAAGCCAAATGGGATTTAAACTTTGTCAGCTGAAGACCCAAGACTGGCTTGATCCGATTGACCAAAACGCTTCTTAATAGCAGGTGTAAACAGGCCTAATGGTGCTTTTCCACTACACAGTACCAGCTCGACTCGACTCTCCTCGCCTCGCCTTTGTTTGGTTTTCCACTACACAGTACCAGCTCGACTCAACTCTCCTCGCCTCGGTTTGGTTTTCCACTGTGTAAAAGTTGTACCTGTACCTGCTTTCGGGTACTTTTTTTGATGCGTCATCATTGCACACGCCAGACGGAGTATCCTGAATAACCCCGCCATTTTTAAATAGTTTGGCCAGAGATTGCGTGATATACCCATTACTACTATTAAAACAGCATACACTCGATTTCCTCCATTGTCCTGTGTGTGTGTGGGTAGCGGGTGTGTGTCGCGTAAAGGTTTATGTCACGGCAGTTTCCTGTGCCGACGCTATGACGACCAGGTACTATTGTGGAGGTACTATTTGTAATGGAAAAATGGAGCGAAAAGTGAGCTGAGTCAAGTTGAGCTGGTACTGGTAATGGAAAAGCGCCATAAGTGAGAAAAGACAGATAAAAGACATGGGAGAAAGTGATCTGTGGGTCTGGTCTTCCTATTTACATTTTCATTTTTCTGAGTTCTAGCTAAATTCTCCCGAAAACTCCCTGAAACACAAAGACACCAAACAAACACCTAATAGACTCAAACTCACATTCGTTTCTGATTCTCCAACATGATGGTCTGATCATGTCTGTTCAGAAGATAACAGCATGTTCTCACCTGGACAATGGGAGGCAGGTAACATCTGAGAATCCTTTGGGATTATCTTCTTTACATTCCTTCAGAAGATCTCCTGGATCTTGGGATGGGTCGAGGAGAGGACACGACGAGCCAGACTCATAGGGGTTGATTGATAATTCTTCACCTAGTTCTTGACTGTCCATCCTCCTTGTGTTTCTGTGACAAAACAAAGGTGCACTTCAAACAACACACCTCACATCTGCAACACTTTATCTACTAACTATACCAACTATATTGTGAAGAACATTTAATGGTGCTGCATGCATTTTTATAATAACAAGGGACACCTGTGAACAATTAAACAATGAACCAATAACAACATGACACACCAGACACATGGCAGGATCACATGACTTGAACAAGCGGTCACATGACATGCATGAAACAGGAAGAAGGAACAAGGAACAAAACCCAAACCGTGACAATAGGCTTGTTTGAGATGAGCAAAATCTGCGCAGAATCGTTCACCGGTGATCAGCGCGAGATGCATGCCGGTTAGAAATGTGTCCGAGGACGGTCCGCCTTGCTCTGATGTCATGTTGACGTATATCAAAAAACTCTCGCGACCGCAAGGCGCACGTGTCGGATTCTGCAGTCGCGCGCAGTTGCTCTCCACCGACTGCGCTGATCAAAAGCATGATGGGAAACGACTTGCTGACGACACAGCTTAATGCTTATTGGTTTAAAGAACCGTGATGTATTGTTCTTTTTTAAAATGTTTTAAAATTTTAAATCTCTGGTATCATGTGTTATGTGTATACGTACGTTATGTGTGAATAAACTCTCTGACAGTGTGATATGGGTTATGTGATGTCATTTTTATTAAAAAATTTTATTTAAACATGTCAGTAGGCTATTAAAGAAAAAAATATTGATAAACACATTTTGGAATTTAATTAAATAACAAGTACTTTGGGTGTCTTGTTCATTATATTTATTTCCATATAAAAGCAACAGAATTTAAAGGGATATTCCACTTTTTTTGGAAATAGGCTCATTTTACAACTCCCCCATGGTTAAACAGTTGAGTTTTACCGTTTTCGAATCCATTCAGTCGTTTTTCTGATATTTAGAAGAATATCAGTAACCAGACAGTTTCTGGTCCCATTGACTTCCATAGTAGGAAAAAATATATACTATGGGAGTCAATGAGACCAGAAACTGTCTGCTTACTGATATTCTTCTAAATATCAGAAAATCGGCTGAATGGATTCGAAAACGGTTAAAACCCAACTGTTTAACTCTGGGGGAGTTGTAAAATGAGCCTATTTCCAAAAAAAAGTGGAGTATCCCTTTAAATTACATCCAACACTGTGCACGAACGTGAATCCCGCGTTATCCGCCTTTGATCTCACAGGTGTCTGATCCACTGCGAGAAGAGATATCTGTCCGTCTTGCCTGGGCTTTTTTCACTCCTCCCCTCACTGAAGCCGCCTACAGAATTATGACAAACAGACCTCTTTGATTTGTTTGAAAGTTGATAATTCGCTAAATAAGATTAAAGGTACAATATGCAGGATTTTTCGCCACCAGGGGTCGCTAACCTCTTACAATAACAAAGGCGTATATTGATGACGTATCTTCCGCATTAAGCGTAATTATGGATCTTGTCGTCAAGCTGAAGGATCTTTTATGGATGAGTGAATACATTGAAGTTTTTAACATGAAGCATGGCGTGATTGCTAGAGACGTATACCAGCGCCACATGCAACGCGAGTCCCGCGAATATATAAAGGAATAAGGACATTTCATTCCACCGAACTACACGCAAGTGCTGAATTAATACTCACACGGGTCAGTTTATTAGACGAATTAGGCCCGGTCCACACGGACACGGGTATTTTTATAACCGTGACTTTTTCTACGCGGTTCGGCCGTTCGTCCACACGGAAACGCACTGAAACCGAACATTTTTGAAAACCCCTGCTGAGGGTGAGGATTTTCAGAAACGCCGTTACGTGTTGTCGTGTAGACAGTGAAACGGGTTTTCGCCTTGCGACGTCAGAGTGTGCGCCGTTATCCGCTGTGTTTGACGTCAGATTTACGCCTACCGGAACCGGTAATAACTTTTTGTTAGGCTTCTGATTGGCCAACGTGGCTTTACGGTTAGGGTTATATCGCCGCCTGCTGGCGTGGCATGCTCTTGACCACGCTTGATAGCATGTTTTTGCGTTTTCATGTAGACGGAGACCGAGCATGTGTGGACGGGATTTTTTTTAAAACGCTGGAGGAAAAACTCCGGTTATAAAAATACCCGTGTCCGTGTGGACATGGCCTTAAACTTGAGGTAACGCAGCGCTGTTTCACTCGCTCTAATAGTTACACTATCACACTAAACAGCATTTGAGGGTGTTGAATGTTGTTAGTTAGGTTGATGTTGGCTGTATGAGACTAAGCTAGACAACATTAGAATAACATACAGATCATATTCTAACATTTCATCATGTTGAACTAAATAACATTGATTAGTGTTATGTACATTTCCTTACCTGCCTAATAAAGTACATGCAACACTCACATCTCTGTCAAGTGGAAGTTAGTCGCGGATGTGGAGCTCTCGGCATCTCGGAAGATGTTGATCTTCGTTTTAGTCCTCTTTTTGTCTCAAATTCTGCTTGCCATGGTCCATAGGCTAATGTTTGAACAAAACAACAGCGTGAGCGTCCTGCTAGGTATAACCTAGTTGTCAACGTCTGTCGCCATGGTTACTATGGCAGTACGAGGTCAAACCAAGGGGGTAATCCATCGAGCGGAAGTTGAAGCCTCGCGGGAGCCGACATCTTGTAGCAGAACTTCACTTGCGTTAACATTCCCATTGACTCCCATTCATTTTGGCGTTACTTTGACAGCAAATAACTTTACATCTGAGGCGTTTAAAGACTCCATTTGTCCATTATTTATTTCTAAAGACACACGACAATGTATAAAGGGCTCCATTACCTTCTATGTTACATTATGGCCCCGTAGAAACAGTTTTTGTAAAAATAGGCTAACGACTGCGTCATAACCACTCGACTCTCTGTCGCGCGACCATAAAGATAGGAGGAGAAGCTCGCAGGCAATCAATGCATTAACTTAATATGGTGTACTGGCGTTACATTTTAAAATAAATACTATAAAAAATACTTAGTCCTGCTCACTCACACCAAAGAACTCAAGCTCGCCGTCTCTGCAAGATAAACGTTGGCAGTTTTCACGCACAGCTACTAGAAGATATACATCTGTCAGGCGGGTTGCTCACGTCATCAAGCTTAGTCTGAGTCGGTTTGAGTCTGCGCGTCAGGAACGGAAGTGCTAAAAAATCGCTAGAAGTGGGCTTCAACTGTCTCAACTGAGTTCCAGTGAGATGGCTCTGTCCATTTCTTATACTGTCTATGGGTCAAACTGGCAGAAACTGAGGGAAACGCGGATATGACGCCATTGACTGGCGACTCCTCACTGCTGCTCACACGCCCCGTTTCCTTGGTTAAAAATCACAATTTTCTCACGATTTACAAATAGTTGGAAACAGTTGCGATATTGTAATTAATCAACTAAACAAAATCTATAACATTGGCCCAGTGTTTTTTGGATATTTTACTGCAAAAATCCTACATATTGTACCTTTAACTGATAACCATTAATATTAACTAGACTGATATCACTCTGAATACAGTGGTTTAAAACAATATTAAGGACTTTATTCTACAATCATGATTCTCCGAAGACTCCCGAATGACAGTTATAAATCAAATTTCACACTTTTGTCACATTGTGTCTAATCTCTGTTTAGTTCACCTCTACTACAATTAGATTATAAAACATAATTTGAACATCGTTCTTTGTGCTTTCACATTGCTGGATGGAAAAAATACTGCAAACCTATGTAGTCGTATAAATGTTCTTACCTTGAACTTTTGGAGATAATAAACCTTTTATACTTGTAGTGCATGTGTTCTCACAGCACATTTTCATAGGCCTAGTTGATTTATTTACTTTTATATTTCTCAAAAAGAAAGGCATCCACTAGATCTGGCACCGTTTAACACTGTTCAGTGCAGTTGTGTTCATAAAATGTGAATTTAATTTCTATGCAGATGTGTTCTAATCTAAACGAAATTGGTTTGCTGGTTTTAGTCATTATCTACTAGCTCTAAGGTCATGCATGTTATTATTTATAAACATTCACAAAATTATATTTCAGAACTTTCGAATTTAAATACAACAGTCTCTCACGCTAAAACAGAGACAAAATTATGAAGTATGACCAATCAAATGTAGCCTATAGACATGAACTACCGTTCAAAGTCAATTTTTACTTAAATCATTCTATATTTGTACTGAATAACACATGATACTAAGAGAACACATATGTGAGATATTGATCACACAAAGAAAAAAATCTATCTGTAACCTTATCTTAGAAAACAACGTTTATCTGAAAAGTGTTTCAACTGTCCCGGCTCTCCCGTTGACAGAATTTCTGATGCCTATACTGAACTGTAAAGAGCAGCATTTTCTCTCCTATGATAAGAAAAAAAGGTATGCTTGAGTATTCTGTCCTTTTTAGGGTCGCACATGTGACATCATGTACTGGTTTTGGCCAGTTTAGATGGCTTTAGTCCGTGTTGCGTTTATATGTCTATCGAACTATACCAGAGTTTGTTTGGAAGCGGAGCAAGACCGACCTTTTTATGGGTCTAAGTCCACTTGTCTGGTGCGCACCAGGGTTCGGCAGCGTTCACACTCATTCAAATGAACCGCACTAATAGAACAATTGCACCAGAGTTCATTTTAATCAAACCAAACCTGCCAACACCCTACATTTTAAAGGCACACTATGCAGCATTTGTGTTTTTGTCAAACAGCGACCCCTAGAGTCGCTGTGGAATACTTGCACTGTCGTAAATAGCAATATACCAGTGGCTATAGAACATGCTTTAGAAGCGTCAAGGGCATGAAACAGACACAGATACACTCCGAAGATATTGACCAGGTAATGTTTCACGATTTCATACAAATATTAGGTTACTGCATAGTTTACTGAACTACTGATGATGGTAATAGGATAATAATAACTATATGTGTCAAGTGTTAGACTACTTTATAATAATAAAGTACTTGTCAGGGTTGGGTGCAGGTTGCTGAAGACGAGGACACGGGAGCTTCAATATAATAGTTTTAATGAACAAAATGAAACTTCCAAAATCAAAACAAGAACAAAACTCCAGGAATTCAGGGTTAACACACAACCATACATAGACGACGATCGACAAACACTGAGGGAAAACACAGGGCTTAAATACACAAGGAATAATTGGATAATTAACAGAACACAGGTGAGAAAACTGAACACAAACGAGGAGCGGGAAAACTTAACAGGACTAAACCAAAAATCACGAAGACAGGGGGAAACAAGATCTCAAAACATAACTAAATACATCAAAACGTGACAGTACCTCCCCCCTCCCCGAAGGCGCGTCCTCGCGCCGTATAACATCCAAAGGGGTGGGAAGGTGGGCGCCCTGGAGGCTGACGAGGGCATGGTGCAGGTCCGGGGAGCCTCCAGGGCGGAGCAGGCTGTGGGCGTGGCCACGGCAGGCTGTGGGCGTGGCCAGTGCGGAGCAGGCTGTGGGCGTGGCCACGACGGAGCAGGCTGTGGGCGTGGCCACGACAGAGCAGGCTGTGGGCGTGGCCACGACGGTGCAGGCTGTGGGCGTGGCCACGACGGTGCAGGCTGTGGGCGTGGCCACGACGGTGCAGGCTGTGGGCGTGGCCACGACGGTGCAGGCTGTGGGCGTGGCCACGACGGTGCAGGCTGTGGGCGTGGCCACGACGGTGCAGGCTGTGGGCGTGGCCACGGCGGTGCAGGCTGTGGGCGTGGCCACGGCGGTGCAGGCTGTGGGCGTGGCCACGGCGGTGAAGACCCTTCAGGTGGCCACGGCGGTGAAGACCCTTCGGGTGGCCACGGCGGTGAAGACCCTTCAGGTGGCCACGGCGGTGAGGACCCTTCGGGTGGCCACGGCGGTGAAGACCCTTCGGGTGGCCGTGGTGGTGAAGACCCTTCAGGTGGCCATGGCGGTGCAGGCTCTTCAGGTGGCCACGGCGGTGAAGACCCTTCGGGTGGCCTCGGCGGTGAAAACCCTTCGGGCGGCCGTGGTGGTGAAGACCCTTCGGGTGGCCATGGCGGTGTTATTTTTTCAGGCCTCCAAGGATCTTTGGCGTATAGCGCCCCCCCCAAAATTTTCTTGGGGAGGACAGGCTCAGGATCGGGAACTGACTTAACATCAACGGGCGCTGGTTCAACGGGGTCTGGGTCAACGGGCTCTGGGTCTGGGTCAACGGGCTCTGGCGCTGGGTCAACGGGCTCTGGCGCTGGGTCAACGGGCTCTGGCGCTGGGTCAACGGGCTCTGGCGCTGGGTCAACGGGCTCTGGCGCTGGGTCAACGGGCTCTGGCGCTGGGTCAACGGGCTCTGGCGCTGGGTCAACGGGCTCTGGCGCTGGGTCAACGGGCTCTGGCGCTGGGTCAACGGGCTCTGGCTCTGGGTCAACGGGCTCTGGCTCTGGCGCTGGGTCAACGGGCTCTGGCTCTGGCGCATCATGGGACTCGGAACTGGACGGGGCCAGCACATCATGGGACTCGGAACTGGACGGGGCCAGCACATCATGGGACTCGGAACTGGACGGGGCCAGCACATCATGGGACTCGGAACTGGACGGGGCCAGCACATCAGGGGACTCGGAACTGGACGGGGCCAGCACATCAGGGGACTTGGGGCTGGATTCATGCTCTGGCGGGCAGGCGACGGTCTCTGGCTGGACGGTCTCTGGCTGGACGGTCTCTGGCTGGACGGTCTCTGGCTGGACGGTCTCTGGCTGGACGGTCTCTGGCTGGACGGTCTCTGGCTGGACGGTCTCTGGCTGGACGGTCTCTGGCTGGACGGTCTCTGGCTGGACGGTCTCTGGCTGGATGTGGCTGACGTGAACCCCAGCCTCGGCAGCCATCTTTTTGGCTAATCGCACTGAGATCAGTGGGGGATCAGTCATACAGGATATCAGCCGGGGAAGTCCAGGGACCGATCTGGCGGCAGGGCTGATGCGTTGTGCAGATTCTGGCGGGCAGGCGATGGGCTCAGGCTCTGGCGGGCATGCGATGGGCTCTGGCGTTAGCGTGCAGGTGATGGGCTCAGGCGCTGGCGTGCAGGTGATGGGCTCAGGGGCTGGCGGGCTTGGCACTGGCTGGAGTGGGAGATCTTCCACTAGGTATTCAGATCCACACGACCACAGCGTGTGATCCACGAACTCCAGGAAGGATAGATGGAGGTCCCTTACCAGAATTATCTGGGCTAGTGGGTCTTTCAGTCCACCCCAGAAACTCCTTGTTAGTTCTTCCTCATCCTGAGTCTCGTCATCATACAGATTTATATAAAGTCCTGCATACTCTTCAAGTGAGCGGTCCTCTTGAAAGAGGATTGGGGTGTGAATTGGGTTCACACATTACAAAATGCCAGATGACATCAATAAAGTACGTCGCGTTATTTCATAACATTGGCCGTTATGATGTCATTAGACACGATTATTGCAATTTATCACACTACTTTGCAAATTGTACTCGTTTACACTATTTACAACCTTTAGGCTTATATATGTCCTGATAATTATGTGAGATATTGACAACGGTCTTCATGATAATCGCAAACATGGATGAATGAACAGCATCGTAAAAAAATGACATACTACAAGCAAGCGCAACATAATACAACATAGAACGCAAACAAGTTTACAAATAAGAGATTTACTTACTAGTTCATCAACAAGATCGCCAGGTCAGCATCACTGCATCACTCGCCTGACACGGGGCTCGACTCGCTTGACACGGGGCTCGACTCGCTTGACACGGGGCTCGACTCGCTTGAGACGGGGCTCGACTCGCTTGACACGGGGCTGGACTCGGCGCTTTTGCACGCAGTGCTGCATGCTTTTTAGCTCGCGCCAACGAGTGAAAGCCCGACCGAGTGACTCTTATCCGGTTCCTCACACGGTCAGATTCTCTATTCCTTTTCCTAGTCTCTTCCGACCGCGTTTTCTTTGCTTTTTCCATCGTCGATTATCACGCATGGTATCACGTCTGAATTGCGCGCAACTGTCTTCGTGCTTCCTATGTTGTTGTTGTTGATGTGTGTGACGTCGTTGCCGTAAAGCATGTCGTGATTCTCGCGAGATTTGTTAGGGGCGCCCCTCTCAAACTTACATTGCTGGTTTATCCAGCGGCGTCCCCCCCGAGCTTTACTACCAGGATGATTCGCCCTACTATGAGTTTGTTTACCACCGAAATGACTTTGAAGCTGTTATATTAAGGTACAATTGTTGCATAGTGTGCCTTTAACGTCCGATGAACGACATGCCACACTAACATCTCTCTCTTTCTGACAGCTCCCAGCCCAGCGATCTGTCGGAGTCCAGCTGCTCCTGTGTCTGGACCGAAGAAGACGCCAAAAACTCCACCTATCTCTAAACCTGCTCTCTGCTCCAGTCCTGCAGGGGGCAAATTGCCTAAGTGGAATCCCCCTGGTGAGACTACAGGCTGAAATCATCAATGCAAAGTTGTCAATTGACAGAAAAAGTGCTGTATCTATGGTCCTGTTGTAAATTCTTTCTAACTCCATTTGCAGGTCTGGTTGGCCGGAGTCCCGGTGCGTCTCAGAATGCACCTATTAAGTCTCCTGGACTGGGGCTGCGTTTAGGACTTTCCCGCATGGCTCGAATCAAACCCCTTCACCAAAATGCTGCTGTGAACTAAACAGACTAGTTTTACAGAAACTGTATAATCATAAACTGCACATCTTTAGGTTTCCATGGCAGGAAAAAAAGTTTTCAAAGTACTGAAATTTGTCCAGAATTTTAAGGCTTTTCATCCCTTACTTGCAGTAATATGTAGGGAATCAATTATTTTCTGTTGTCAGTGTGATATTTTTAAATGTCTTTTGTGTGTTTTAGCTCTGTAAATATGCACTTTTTGATAAACATTAAAGACTGTGTAATATGCTAAAATCTGAATTTGCTCACTCGTTTTCATTCACTCCCTGAAATAATTTTATATTATGTATTAGTGGACTAATAGGGAACAGTGAATGAGGGTATGGGGGTGATTTCGAAAACAGCGCCTGTCTTAAGTGAACACTGTGAAGCCATGTCTCCCTCTAGTTGCCAAAACCAGCCATGAATGGAGGAGAGGGAAACAATAGAGAAGCTGTCCTTGCCACAGTCATCAGGGGTGGAGCTTTACTTTTGTAAAGCTTCTTTGAAACATTATATTGAAAGTGCTGTGCAAATAAAACTGAAAACGAGCTCACCCAGCACTTCGTTTTCAGCCGAACTGCCAACAAAAACGTCAGAGTTTGTTAAATAGACTTAGTTAAGTTAACAAGTGTTTTAAAGATTCAATGTCCTGGTCTTCTGCTTCCCAATTACTTCCCAAGAAAAATGTAATCATGTTCCACAGAAGAGCTGAAGACACAGCTGAATGTTTATATCAGCTCCATCAATGAGAAGCACCCAGGCCTGGTGAAGATGGTGACCCATCCAGAGCAGAAAGGCTTGTCCCAGGCCAGAATCTCAGGCTGGGAGGCTGCCACCGGAGATGTGGTTGCCATCTTGGATGTCCACATTGAGGTCCATGTCAAGTGGTGTGAAACTGCTCAGCTGACTTCAGTATCTGGCAATAAAATCAATATCTGCTCAGCTAGATTATATTGCATAACTGACGTGACGTGACGCCATTTGGAGTAGCCATCTTGACGGAATAGAAAATGCTAAACCGTTCAAGACCAGTTCTAGGAGTCTTGATGTGTTGATTTTGTCAGGTTCGGTTTGAGGCCATTAAAGTAAACCGAGAGGTGTGACTAAAGGTTTTGAGGTTTTAAATGTTAAATTGTTTTGGCTCTTCATTGGATTTATGATCTGTTCTCTCCTTTTCCCACAGAACCATGGGATAGACATTGGTGATGTTTCAGAGAGAACGAGACTGAGAGAGAGGCTGAAATGCAAACCATTCAAATGGTATCTGGAAAATGTCTATACGGCATTAAAGAATGATTTATTTGGTAATGGAGTGGTGAGTGACATATGGTTCACTATGACTTAATTGTCATGTGATGATCCTGCCATGTGTCTTGTCATTTGTTAATCGTCTGATCATTGTTCACAGGTGTCCCTTGTCTTTTAATTAGTCTGTGAATTTAAACTCTAATGTTTGCCCTGCGTCTTTGTCCAGTATTGATTGTTTGTCCATGTTCATGTTCGAGTTCCATGCCTTTGTTTTATGTTTTGAATTAGTGGACCTCATTCATTACAAATAGAGTCCTCCTTTAGATTTAATATGAAACTGTTACTAAAGCCAAACAGTGATGATAACCATGCTGAGGATGTGTAATTTGTGTACATGTGTCATTTTGTTTATGCATGCATGGCATCAGTGTTATCTCTTCCACTTATCATTGCTGTTTCTAAAGCCGAGTCTGTTTAACTGTTTCTCCTCCTATAATCTCCTCCATATCGCTTCGACATGTTTGTCATGTTTTGTGGTCAGCGCGTGGTCTCACGCATATGATCCGTTCTGGGCATGTATGGACCAGCGCGCTGCAGCGGTTCTCGTGACAGACACTAACGCGAAACCAGGCTTCATTTGCCCCAATGGAAATCATTTTTACTGTCTGAATAGTTTCCTATCCCCTATATAGTGTGCTATGCCCAATCACCATCTATAAAATTAGTAATAGTGTGAACAAGTGACTGATTTCAGCTGCAGCTTCAGCATCTTTTTGAGGGCGTGATGCTGTAGATTCCAGAGAGCATTTGACTGGACTCAGAAAATCTGATGAGAAGCTCAAGTGCAGAATGATGTAATCAAAATCATTGATCCATATTGGCGGAAGTGAGAGACTATACATTTTGAATGCTTATATCTTCTAAATGTGAATTTTGTCATTGTTTTGTAGCACATTACATTAGCTTATAACCTTAATGCTAACATATTTTTATATTATTTTGATTTAAGTGAACCCTCAAGCCATGTCTCCCTAGATGCCAAAACCATGAATGGAGGAGAGGGAAACAATAGAGAAGCTGTCCTGGCCACAGTCATCTGGGGTGGAGCTTTACTTTTGTAAAGCTTCTTTGGAACATATATATATTGTGAAAGTGCTGTGCAAATAAAACTGAAAACGAGCTCATCCAGTACTTCGCTTTTAGACGAACTGTCAACATTGACTTTAAAGTTCAGGGCCTAAGCTTATTATCAGCATGCGTGTCTGATGTTAAGTCCTGGTTTTCCTCAAATTGTCTGCATCTAAACGAGAGCAAAACTGATGTTATCGTTTTTGGTACCTCATGTGTTTCTATTACTCCCGATGGTGATCTGGGAGATTTGGCCCCCTATGTAAAACACTCAGTGACAAACTTGGGTGTTATTTTTGATTCTGCTCTTAAAATTGACAAACAGATAAGTGTCGTAGTTAAATCTAGTTTCTTCCAATTAAGACTATTATCTAAGGCTAAGAGTTTTTTAACATTTGCAGAGTTCGAGAGAGTGATTCATTTGTTCATTTCATCTAGACTTGACTATTATAATTCTCTTTATATTGGAATGAGTCAATCCAATATTAGTTGTATTCAGATGGTTCAGAATGCAGCATCCAGACTTTTGACTGGCACGAGGAAGTTTGATCATGTTCCAAGATCAAGACTGAAGACGAGAGGTGACCGTGCATTTTCTGTTGTTGGTCCAAAACTGTGGAATAGTCTTCCTGTATCTTTAAGACTAATATCCACAGAGTCTGTTTTTAAATCTAAGTTAAAAACGTACCTGTTTTCACTGGCTTACAATTGTTCTTGAGTTTAATGTTGAATTGTTAAATTTGTGTTTCTGATGTAAACTCCCTTTATCATTTACTTTGCGGTTGGTCTTGTTTTTAAGATATTTATTCTGTTGTACAGCACAATGGCCAACTACTGTTGCTTTTATTGTGCTATATATAAAAGTTGATTGATTAAATAGACTTTGTAAATTGTAAGAAGTCTTATTTGCAGAGGCAGGGTGTTTCCTCATAAATTAATTTATACTATAAGACAAGTCAACTCTTTGTCTTTCAATGCTGCAGGTTTTGTGAATACTCAAAACTGCAACATGTGATAATCTCTTTGGGAATACTCCCACTATGTGCCTATTGTGACTTAAAATAAAATATCTTTTACTTTGGTAAACTTTATGTGGGTGAATCTCAATTTCATTATTCATAAAATGGTTATTGGTGTAACAATTGCTGTCTGTAATCATTTAGGCTAAATCAAAATTAATCAAAAACACATGACTTGAGAAAATGAAGTTAAAAGACTGTAATGTTAGACTGTTTCATTTTGCTGAATGATATCATTGAGGTTAAGAATGTTTGGTTAAGTTAATATTTTTGAAGTGTTTAACTAGGATTCAATGTCCTGGTCTCCTCCTTCCCAAGATTAATGTGATCATGTTAGAGTGATATCAGCAAACTAAAAGAAAAACACTCAGCACACTCCGCAAACATTAATGTCACAATCTAACTAGGCCAGTGCCCATCGGTGCCCAACTGGCGCACGAAGAAGGAAAACATCTTGAAAACTGATGATGCTGTTCTGATCATCATGAGAATTAGCTGTGTGAAGAGTTTGCTTCCAGTCTTGTCTGTCGCTGTGGTGTTTCTTTATAAGAGTTCTGTCAAGTGGGAAATCCAAACTCAAGAAAAGCAGCTTCACCAAGTCCAGCAGAATTTCTCATTACACAGCGCACTTCTCCTCAACAAGCTGGACAAACTGGAGGCTCATTTATACGCTGTTGGTGAGTTTATAATGTGTTTTGTAATGAAATTTGACAAAAAATAATTTATTAACCTGTTGTTTTACATATTACTCTTTAAGCGCTCCAAAATTGTACCAAAATTGACTCGATTTATGTTCTTATAGTTCACCTAAAAATGGAAATTCATCATTTACTCAACCTTATGTCATTTAAACCTATATGTTTTTTCTTCTTCTGTGGAACATAAAATGAGATATTTCTGTCTGCCTGTCTGTCTTGATATATATGCAATGCATGCAAAAGTTTTCCGTCAGCAATGCAAGTAAGTGCTTTAAAAAAATTAAAACAGTTGTTACTATGCCACTATGATATCTCTTTTGAAATAATTTTAAAAAACATGATAATAAACATTTTTCAAAGTATTTTTCAAGTCTTGAGAAAATAATGACTAAGAAAAATTACATAAAAATGTAAAACTAAAGGTGAATTACATTATACTTTATTTTTACATTGTCATACACAAAATTATTTAAAACACTATTTTGAAGAAACTTGGTTGGATTGTATTAATGTAATTTAAAGTGATTGTAGACAATTATTTTCAAATAGATAAAACAACAGAAATCGGCTAATATGAGCTTTAAGGTTTCAACTGAGCTGGTTTACCAGAGTAAAAAGTTCTAATGAATTTTATTGACTTGCAGAAGAGAAAAGCCTCAAATTAAGAAATGAGGAGAAACCAGTGAAGAAGCCAACAGAAAAGCTGTTTCCAAACTCTGAACTCTTCAAGAAATGGACTGTGGAACTTTCTGAGGACGACCAGAGGAAGGCTGAGGGTCTCTTTCAGAAATACGGCTATAATGCCTTCCTCAGTGACCAGACGCCTCTGGACCGGGAGCTGCCGGACACTCGAGACCACAGGTGAGTTTCAGCCGTTCATGGAAACGCTCTGACGTTCTTCATGGATTCATCAATTTTCCTATTGTCATTGTTCTGTAGATGCATTGGCCGTGAATATCCGCACAATCTGCCCACCATCAGCGTGATACTGATTTATCTGGATGAGGCTTTGTCTATCATTCAAAGAGCCATTTGCAGCATCATCAACAGAACTCCAGCCCACCTGCTCAAAGAGATCATACTGGTGGACGACCACAGCAGTAATGGTTTGTTTCTCTCAAAACCTCATCAAACCTAATAGTCTCAGATGCATATTATTAACAAACTGAGCTAGTCATTCTGGATGTATGTCTTCCACAGCAGAGCTGAAGACACAGCTGAATGTTTATGTCAGCTCCATCAATGAGAAGCACCCAGGCCTGGTGAAGATGGTGACCCATCCAGAGCAGAAAGGCTTGTCCCAGGCCAGAATCTCAGGCTGGGAGGCTGCCACCGGAGATGTGGTTGCCATCTTGGATGCCCACGTTGAGGTCCATGTCAAATGGTGTGTAATTTTAGTAATCTTGTTATGGTATTTCAGCTTTATTTCAATTAACGAAAATTATTTGAATAGCTTTAACTTTAGTTAACAATGACAACACTTGTGAACAACCACCACAGACACATGAACACTATCAGTGTAATAATGAAATCACATTTTCTCAAGTACTCTCTCACTTTTAGGGCGGAGCCTCTGCTTGCACGTATCCAGGCTGATCGCACGCTGGTCCTGAGCCCTGTGTTTGACAAAGTGAATTACTATGACTTGAAAGTGATAAACTATGCTGCTTTTGCTCATGGTTTTGACTGGGCTCTCTGGTGCATGTATGTGCCTTTCCCACAGAAGTGGTACGATCAAAAAGACCCTTCACAGCCAGGAAAGTGAGTGTGTGTTTTGTCACATATTTTGTTTAAGATATGACTATATTAAAGAGGTCATTTGATGCTTTTTTCCTTTCCCGTGTGTACATCTGTTAGTGCATGTATAAGTAAATTAGCAAAAAAAGCATGTAAATTTACTACGTTTTCCACAAAAGGTATTTATTCTATCTTACAGAAAACACTTGCTTTAGATGCCCAAAATGCATCGATCGAAGTCCAGATATAACTTCTGTAAACGTCTGTCACAATTGACTTTCATACCTGTCATGGCGCAGCTCTAAGAGTGGTGCAGGTTTAACCCGGAAGACTAATTCACGACTGGTTCCTTCGAGATTTTCTTAAGGGTTTTTATAATGGGGTTTTTGTAATATACGTTTTAGAACAAAACTTCAAAGTGTCGTCAATTTATATTTACCACAGTCTTTATTTTAATCATAAATAAAAAAAAACATAGGAAAATCTTGAGGAAACCAGCTGCGAATTAGTCTTCCGGGCTCTGACCTGCACCACTCTCATAAGGTGTATAAAGAAAAAAGGTGAGACACGATTATGGTATGGGGCATTATATATCTGGCACACGCTCGGCCAATCACAGCGCATTTGGTCAGCCGGCCAATCAGAGCACTCTGGGCTTTTCAAAAGGAGGAGCTTTGTAGAAATCAGAGTGTGTCTGACAGACTCGGAAAAAATAACTTTTTAAAATAGCATCAAATCGCCTTTAAAGGTGCAGTGTGTTGCTTTTTGGCGACATCTAGCGGTTCGTTTGCGAGTTTACACTAAGGGCTCAGCCCACTGCTCACCCCTCCCTTTCGAAGAAGCTACGGTGGCTAAAACGGGACAAACATCGTCGTAGTGAGCCAGAGTAAAACCAGCCACAGCTAACATGGAGTACTAAAGTCCATTATAAACCACATCATGGATAAAGTTTACAAAGCCATAGTCAGGTGAGGATCAAGGGTCTTAATACATAATATAATAATATTGGTCTGAGCTGTCGACATGACAGATCTCGTCACAGTTGTTGTAAATAATAGTAATCAGCTGATTGTCTCACGAACGTAACCAGCACATTCTCCCCACATAGCAAACCCATAATACAGCGAGGGAGTAGAACAGTGTTTCTCAACCTCTCCTGCAGGGACCCCCTGACAGGCCATGTTTCTGTTTTAACCCTGAAATGGCACACCTGATTCAATTCATTAGAGTAGGAAGAGTAGGAATTAGTCAATTAATCAATTAGTCAACTACTCATTAAGCCTTTAATTAATTGAATCAGGTGTGCCATTTCAGGGTTAAAACAGAAACATGGCCTGTCAGGGGGTCCCTGCAGGAGAGGTTGAGAAACACTGGAGTAGAACCACATGAAACTATGCAACTATAGATTTTTTCTAACTGGGTAGTAAAAGTTTAGCTGGCTAATATGAGCTGTTACTGTGGCTGAGCTGGTTAAAGCCTTGTTTATACTCGACGCGTCCGCATGAGCCCAAAGGTGCGTGCGGCAAAAATGATGTGATTGTAATAACAACACGCGTGCCTCCGCATCCCAATAGACACCATTTATTACACACAATAGCCTTTTTCTCTGATTTTGGAAACTCGATCGACTTAAAATGCTTCCAAGATCGACGGATTGGTGATTCCTGTAACTGTTTTCCGGTCAATGACAAGAGTAGCCTACTAATCAGCTGTCTCACGAACGTAACCAGCACATTTATCCCCACATAGCAAACCCATAACACAGCGAGGGAGAAGAATTATGTTATATGAAACAATCCAACTACATATTTACACCACTTACAAGGGAAAACACTCACGGTGTTTATGACTAGCTTCTTCTAGCTTTCTGCGGCTTCTCTTTCAAGGCAGTGACGAAACGCGCTCTGTAACGCTGTTTGTTCGCTGTCGGCTACGGTAGAAATATGACGTCATAATATGGCGGCCTTCATAGAAGGGGATTCCCGCGCTTATGTAGTTCTCTTTCAAGCATACGTTTCGGTGTCTCACTATGGGATACGCCCCTTCCGCGTATTCCTCAGAAGCCCTATTACATTACGCCAGCCCCAATTGGCTGGCAGACGTGACGCTGTGTCTGTGAGTGGCTACCCCACCCCTCCGTATAAAACGGGCAACACAGCGTCATTACGACATTCAAAAACCTCTTCTCGCTTCACACCAGAAGCCTAGAAGCCTTGAAACTTTGTACTAACTCTTGGACGAATTACTGGCCACCACGCCGTGTTTCGTCTGGCATCCTTCGATTTGCATCCCAGCCGATTGCAAGGACTGTTCGATACCAAGATGGCTGCAGCAATGCAGACTATCCAGGCTAGCGAGGGAGATTCTGTGCGACTCTGTTCATGCGGGAACAAGATCTCATGCAAAGACACACACCAGGTCTGCTCTGCATGTCTCGGGCTGAAACATGCTCAACTGGCGATCGAGAGTCCCGGCACGTGTGAACACTGCGCACGCTTCACCACGAAGAGCCTTCGTCGCAGGCTAGCACGCCAAGCTAGCCTGTCGGGCCAGGATCCCCTCATGACTCCTAGCCCTGCACCAGCTGCCACTCCGCAGGTATCCATTCCTGTAGAACTGCCCACCACGGCAGCTCTATCCTGGAGTGAACAGCTCGACGCGTGCATGCCTCTTTCCAGTCTGCTCAGCACGGACGAGGAAGAGGACGCGGTCGAATTTGAGGAAGAGTGGCAATCGGATTTTCTTCTCTCTGACGAAGAGGAAGACTTCGAAGATTCTCCATTCCTCCCTCAGCCTGCGCACCCGGCTCAACTCCTCGCCGCGGCGGGATCCACGGAAGAGGCGGACAGGACACCATCCTCCCCGCTTCTCAGTGTTGATCTGCAGGACGTGTGCAAACGCGCTGCAGGAAAACTTAATATTCCGTGGCCGACCGTGGTAGCAGAGACTGCAAAGTCTCGCTATGAGGGGAAGAGACTGCCGAGTGCAAAACGGGCTGCACGACAGCTCCTTCCTGTTTTCCCGGAGCTCCTGGAGGAGGTCGCGGTCACGTGGAAGGACAAGCCGTTCACGAGCAAGATGCCCGTGCAGGGTGGCTCTGTTCTGGATGTAGAGGGGATGGAAAAGGAGGGCCTTCTCCGAATGCCTCCCATGGAGCCATTAGTTGCCGCGCACTTGCAACCGAAGCGCACGGCGGCTGCAAATCCGACGTTGCCATCTAAAGCTGACCGTTTCCAGTCGAGCATGACGGAACGTGCTTACAAAGCAGTCGCGCTCTCTGTAAGGGCCATGAACGCGATCTCTCTGCTGACCGCATACCAAGCGGAGCTGCAGGACGAAGTGACTACCACGCCAGGTCAGACACACTGGAAAGAGATCTGTGTTGTCACGGATCTCTCTCTGCGTCTTCAGAGATGCGCTGTTCAAGCCGCCGGGAAAGCCATGGCCACAATGGTTATCCAGGAGAGAGGGCGATGGCTTAATCTCGCTAATCTCTCTGACAGGGAAAAAGAAGCCATCCTAGACGCACCGGTGGTTGCAGATGGCATTTTCGGCTCAGCTCTGTCACTGATGCAAAAGAGATGCGAGGAGAAAAAGAGGGATGATGAGGCCCTGCAGCTCTGTATGCCGAGAAAGACGCAGACTGCACCACCTCCGCCACCCCGACAGACCTTCGCACAGGTGATGGCCCGCCCACCCCCCAACTTTCACATTCCGAAACGGCAGAGACCCAACGTGAATGCAGCGGGTCAGAGCGGTGCACAGGAGCAGAGATCTGCCTGGCCTAGGAAGAACTATCCGCCTGCAGCAGCTCAGACGGTCCAGTCAGCTCCTCAACCTCATCCTCATCCCCATCTTCAGGGAGCGAGGAGGAAGAAGAAGACGGTTTGACAGGGTCTTCACCAGGGAAGGGAGTCAACAGCCCCCCAGTTTGCTAGCTCCCGACCCTCACACGTTCAGCGTTCGTCAAATATGTTCTGTGGGGAAAACAGCGCCCAGTTGGGCCAGGGGAAGCAGAGCGGTGAAAAAGAAAAGAAACGGTGCAGTGGTGCACACCAACCCACTAGTCACAAGCACTTTTCATGTTCAAAATTCAATAAAGTTTTCACTGTACCCCCAGAGAATGTTGCAAAACACAATCCCCCAAAAAATGTTGCAAAACATGCTAACAGAACACATTATAACATCACCTCGGGGAGCTTTCGATCCCTTAGAGGTGATGAAACAGTCAGACTCTGTCCAAGCGCTAAGTGCCCACGCATGCGCAGTACAGACCACGAACTCATTCGTGACTCAGCCACACGATGGCACCAGAACGCTGCAACGCTGCCCTTCGTCCCATATTAGATCTACGTGCACTGAACAAATACTTAAGGAAGTACAAGTTCAGAATGCTCACTCATTCTACACTCCTAAAACTGGTGCGCCCAGGCGATTGGTTTACATCGATCGACCTGAAAGACGCGTATTTTCACATAAAGATATACCCACCCCACAGGAAATACGAATACCTGGTTCTTCCATTTGGCATGTCTCTGAGTCCAAGAGTATTTATAAAATGTACAGAAGCGGCCCTGACCCCGCTCAGGGAAAAGGGCATCCGTCTCGCTACTTACATAGACGACTGGTTGGTGACAGCTCAGTCAGAACAAGAAGTGAGATATCACACAACCATGCTTCTGGAACACATACAGAAACTGGGCTTAAGACTAAACACCGAAAAGAGTGTTCTGATTCCCGCACAGTCCATAACATATCTGGGGTTGTCACTGGACTCGGTGACCTTCACAGCACGACTGTCAAGGGACAGGTGGAAAAATTCACCCGATGCCTGACCGAATTTCGGAGGGGGAGAAATGTCTCTTTCCGCACATGCCTCAGATTATTGGGACTGATGGCCTCAGCCCTAATAGTTATTCCCTTAGGCAGACTATTCATGAGAGAATTTCAGCGCTGGGTAGCGTCTCTGAGACTGGACCCATTAAGGCATTGCCGAAGGAGAGTGACAGTGACGTCAGAGGCAGTTCTTGCACTGCGCCAGTGGAGACACCCAACCTTTCTGGTTCAAGGAGTACCCATGGGCGTGGTTCAAGCCAGAAAAGTTATAACGACGGACGCTTCGTTGTACGGTTGGGGGGGCATCTACGAGGGCAGAATAGTGAATTGAAGATGGGGTCATCATCTGATCAATCTTCACATAAACTATCTGGAAATGCTGGCCGTGTTTCTGACAGTGAAGCATTTTCTCCCTTTTCTGAGAGGGCATCATGTTCTCGTGAGAACGGACAACACTACAGTTGTGGCTTATATAAATCGCCAGGGAGGCCTCAGATCACTTCCCTTACACATGCTGGCACGCAAACTGATTTTGTGGAGCAATGCCAATCTTTCATCCCTGAGAGCGACGCACGTACAGGGTGTCATGAACCGGGGTGCGGATCTGCTGTCCAGAGGCAATCCACTTTACGGGGAGTGGAAATTGAACAAGGAAGTGGTCGAACAAATCTGGGAAATATACGGCAGAGCGACAGTGGATCTGTTCGCGTCGCACGACAATGCTCAGTGTCCTCTGTTTTTCTCCCTGAAAGATCAGAGCGCGCCTCTGGGGATAGATGCGCTGGCACACGATTGGCCCCGCACTCTCCTATATGCGTTCCCACCGATAGCGTTAATATCCCCAACACTCTACAGAGTGAGGGAGGAGGGACTAAAGCTCATATTAATTGCTCCGAGGTGGCCAGGGAAATACTGGCTGGCGGAGATCATACATATGCTGTACGAAGACCACTGGTCTCTCCCGTTACGCAGAGATCTACTGTCACAAGCAGGGGGGGAGATCTTTCATCCCCACCCAGAACGATTGGCACTATGGGCCTGGCCTGTGAGTGGTTCAATTTGAATACAACCAGTCTATCTGACAGTGTTATCAGAACCATACAGAATGCTAGAGCTTCGTCGACTAGATCTCTCTATGAATGCAAATGGGGCGTGTTTGAGCGCTGGTGCGCGGCTAAGCACAAGATTCCCTTTCAGTGTTCAGTGGCAGTTGTTCTATCATTCTTACAGGATCTGATAGACCAAGGGAAAGCATTTTCAACCATAAAAGTGTATTTGGCCGCTATTTCTGCTTGTCACATAGGGTTTGATAATAAAACCGTTGGGCAGCATCCTTTAGTGTGCAGGTTCATGAAGGGCGCGCGTCGCGCTTTACCAGTTTCAAAACCGCTTTCCCCTTCATGGGATTTGGCACTGGTACTTGATGCTCTTTCAATGCCCCCATTTGAGCCATTGGACAAGATTGATTTGAAAATATTGTCGTTTAAGACGGCGCTGCTGTTAGCCTTGGCTTCGGCGAAGCGCGTAAGTGAGATTCACGCACTTTCGGTGCATTCAGCATGTACACAGTTCATGCCCGGGGATGCAGGGGTACTTTTGAGACCTAATCCTGCATTTATGCCCAAAATAGTTAATGCTATCACTCCTTTGGAGTTAAGAGCTTTCTATCCACCGCCTTTTGCTTCGTCAGAACAGCAAAAGCTAAACGAGCTGTGCCCAGTGCGTGCTTTACGCATTTACATTGAAAGAACCAAAGGGTTCCGGGAGTGTGATCAGCTGTTCGTATCTTGGGCGAAACCACGTACGGGGAAGCCGATTACTAAGCAGCGTTTGTCGCACTGGATAGTGGAGGCGATTTCACTGGCATACTCCAGTAAGGGTCATGTGCCCCCAGCTGGTTTGCGCGCACATTCAACAAGGGGAATGTCAACTTCGTGGGCTCTTTTTAAAGGAGTCACGATACAGGATATTTGCGAAGCGGCGAGTTGGTCCTCGCCGCATACATTTGCAAGGTTTTATAAACTGGATGTTACAGCTCAGACTTTAGCACATGCGGTATTGAGTGTTGGAAGTTGAGTCATGACTCATGACTCGTCCAGCCTGGAGGCGGTGCTGTGGTTGGCAGGGGACTTCGAGGCAGGCTATCTGGCAATACGGGAGTTAGGATATCCCATAGTGAGACACCGAAACGTATGCTTGAAAGAGAACAATAGGTTACTTTCGTAACCCCGGTTCTCTGATAGCATTAAGTGAGGTGTCTCACCAGATCACCCTCCTTGCTGTGTGAAGCGAGGAAGAGGTGTGCTTGTTTTGAATGTCGTAATGACGCTGTGTTGCCCATTTTATACGGAGGGGTGGGGTAGCCACTCCCAGACACAGCGTCACGTCTGCCAGCCAATTGGGGCTGGCGTAATGTAATAGGGCTTCTGAGGAATACGCGGAAGGGGCGTATCCCATAGTGAGACACCTCACTTAATGCTATCAGAGAACCGGGGTTACGAAAGTAACCTATTGATATAAATGCCTAATTCTAAGGTAATAAAAACATTACGGTTTATTAAGTAAGTTCTTTATACACAACTGAACACATAGTTATGGATGTCATATTGCATTTCTGTTAATAAATAGTCAAAAATATTACACACTGCACCTTTAAGTTTAAGTTATGAAAGCAGTTTCACGGCACGCTGACAATCGTTCTGTTGAGCTGATGTTGCTATATTGTGCTCTATTAAATCCGTTCTCTCCGCCTGTTCTCCAGAAGTCCCTCTGTAATGGGAATACTTGTGGTTGATCGGCTGTTCTTCGGTGAGATTGGGACTCTGGATGGAGGGATGCAGGTTTACGGAGGAGAGAATGTTGAATTAGGAATACGGGTAAAGCACATGATCATTCTACTGAATTGTATTATATTAAACTATATATTCATTGTTGATTTTTCTCGGCTCAGGTGTGGCTGTGTGGAGGAAGTATAGAGATTGTTCCCTGCTCTAAAGTTGCTCACATTGAAAGGGCGCACAAACCCTACGTGCTCGACCTTAGTGGTGTAATGAAGAGAAATGCCCTCAGAGTGGCGGAAGTTTGGATGGACGAATACAAGAAAAATGTCCACATCGCCTGGGGTGTCCCCATACAGGTAGATCTAATGAAAAGATTCAGCCACACTAATTCTGGATGTTCAAGACCAGTTCTAGTCTTGATGTGTTTGATTTTGTCAGGTTCGGTTTCTGACCATTAAAGTAAACCGAGAGGTGTGACTAAAGGTTTTGGCTCTTCATTTGATTTATGATCTGTTCTCTCCTTTTCCCATAGAACCATGGGATAGACATTGGTGATGTTTCAGAGAGAAAGAGACTGAGAGAGAGGCTGAAATGCAAACCATTCAAATGGTATCTGGAAAATGTCTATACGGCATTAAATCCTATGAATGATTTACTTGGTTATGGAGTGGTGAGTGACATATGGTTCACTATGACTTAAGAGAGTTTTATATAACAGATGTTTAATATAATGTCCTTATTATCTCTATCACACAGCTTATTAATGATCTGCAAACAAGTTTATGTTTGGATAAGGGACCATCTGAGGAGAACACTCCCATTTTATATCCATGTCATTTCTATTCCCCACAGGTATAATCTCTTCTCTCTCTTCTCTTCTCTTCTCTTCTCTTCTCTTCTCTTCTCTTCTCTTCTCTTCTCTTCTCTCTCTCTCTTCTCTTCTCTGTATTTTGGAGGAATATTTGACGCACTTTAGTCTCTTCTCACACAGGTATTTTTCTATACAGCAAGTGGTGAGATATTTGCTCATCCCCTGCCGACCTTTTTACACGATCGAAGCGCTGTTTAATTGATCCCGGCTTAGGCAGGCTTCCAGAGCTGTCCTGGTGTTCAGACACTGAAAAACAAAAACACATGTACTGGGACTTCAAACAGGTGAACAACCCCAAATACTGAGAGGATACTGTGGTAGATCACAATCTGAACATTGCATGAAAACTGTTGTTTGATTTTCAGGGACAGGCCATACAGAACAGAGACACCAAACGCTGTCTGGAGATCAGTGCTGACCAGGACGTAGAAAAGGTTTTTATTCAGGAATGCAGAAACCAGCACTGGAGGATACAACATGTAATTCAGGATTTATAAAACACAATATGCTATAATCAATTTAGATAAGCGCAGCTGAAATGCTGGAGCACGTTGGAGAAACAAAACTGTGAATGCAGCTATGCACTGAAAGAATTTACGTGCTAAAAATGGCACAAAAATATTATATCTGATGAGAAATTAAAAATATAACTGATACTCAGAAATAGGATTAAAAAGAAAAAGAATGATTTTCACAAATAGAAATCGTAATGACAAATTTATTGCGATTTATTTATTTTTTGGCCAAGTCGTGCAGCTCTATATAAACCATTTTTAAAAAAAAAAAAAAAAATCAAAATAAAACGCTTAACTAAATAAAGATTAAAATTTTCATCTGTTTACCTGCATGTCATGTGACTGTTAACTGACATCAGAGATTTGTGAATATATACGAATGTGCTGTTACATTACTGAATAATTAACTTAATATTAACATAATTATTTTATTATTTGGCTGACAAATAAGTTTGAGAACTCCTGATATAGAGCAAGTGAACTCTACATAGTTTACAGAAACTTTACTAAATCAATGTTAAACCCCTATAAGTCCTTTTCAATATACCACTGAGCTTTTTCAGAAGTAAGTTTCTATATAAATATGTGAATTCTCTCCTTCAAAGAAAAAAAATATAATTTAAAAACCACAATGAGCAGGAATATTACATTGTCAAATTTCAACTATAAAATTAAGGAGGATTTGAATGAAATGTTGAACTTTCAGTAAATCGAATGATGGATGGAAGTTTGTTTCCTTATGAAATCATTGAATGTAAATTTTTCTTTTTTGAAATTGTTTCATGTCTTCCTAACAGCTCACAAAATATCAGTGTCTAATAAAGGAATAACCAAACAAAGTTTTTTTTTTCATCCTTTACCTGCCCTTAAGCCGGGTGCACACTGTGATTTTGGCCAAGATGTGGCCGTCTGAGACAAATTTTGCAAATCCTAAAAGAATCCGCTGATCCTAGATTGGTAAATCTAGGACAAGATTTCTTGCGTGTGTCCATTTTTGACACACCTTGACTGTAATACAGTCTGACATTTATGACAACTGAGTGTGCACCCAGCTTTATACAAATATATTTAGCAGAACATCCAAACTGTTGTTTTCCAAACAAATGAATGAAAAGCTCCAAATAGGACAGAATTAGTCCATATGACTTGTATTTCTGGTTTTCTCAAACCATATGATAACTTACTGTGATGAACGGGTCAAAGTTTAAGTGTTTTTCAGTGAAAATCTTGTGCTTCTGGAGCATTTCAAATCTTGAATCTGAGGCATGTTTTCATGTAAATATAGATTCACACCTAGCTTTATTCTTTATGTGAATCTATGAGTTACATTTAATAAAGAAGCTCAAGATAATATATTGAATCTATTGCATGCAAACTTCTTAGCTTCTGCCACAGTTGACTAAGCATCAGTGATGCTGCACTTTTATACATAGCCACAAGCATGACAGGACCAATGAGTCCTATAATGAGGACGCAGAAAGGAAACACCTTTATTAGACCACAGCTACAAAACAAAACTGTCTGTGATAACATTCATGCTCGAGCAAAGTCAAATCATCATGAGAATTAGCTGTGTGAAGAGTTTGTTCCAGTCTTGTCTGTCGCTGTGGTGTTTCTTTATAAGAGTTCTGTCAAGTGGGAAATCCAAACTCAAGAAAAGCAGCTTCACCAAGTCCAGCAGAATTTCTCATTACACAGCGCACTTCTCCTCAACAAGCTGGACAAACTGGAAGCTCATATATACGTTACTGAGATCTGTTTTGCTTCAATGTTGCTATAGACTTTGAATACTTGATGAACAAATTCTTGCAGAAGAGAAAAGCCTCAAAGTAAGAAATGATAAGAAACCAGTAAAGAAGCCAACAAAGAAGCTGTTTCCAAACTCCGACCTCTTCAAGCAATGGACTGTGGAACTTGAGGATGAACAGAGGACGGCTGAGGGTCTCTTTCAGAAATACGGCCTTCCTCAGTGAACAGGGGCCTGATGTATAAACATTGCGTACGCACAAAATGGGCATAGAAATATGCGTACGCATTTTTCCACATACATATCGGGATTTATAAAAAATAAACTTGGCGTAAATAAGTGCGCACCGTAAGGATGCTCTTGACCGTGCGTACGCACTCTTTTAGAAGAGTAGGCCTATGTGTTTTGGCGACACCGATGGTGAGCTGGAGTTAAATGTCTTTTTGGTCACTTTTAGACAGAAAATCTAAAGAAAATAATACATATACAGAAAGATAATACAAATATAATTTCACTCACCAAGCCATCACTTGAGGTAAATATCCATCCCTTCTTAAATGTTCGCGCCAGCGAGCGCGTACGTTGGGCCGTTTAGTGAAACTAACGCCTATCTAACGACAGAGTCCTAATCATAAAAACAGTGCATGTTCACAATAACTAGAATACATTTTTAAATAAATAAAATAATGATTTAAACTATGTTTTACTTCTGATATAAACATTTAGATTAAATATGCCATTTTCATTGATGGAGTTAAACACTTAAACATGAAATCATTACTGAGAAGTTACAACATTTTTTTATATTCAATAAATAGAAATATTTGTTGTGGATGCAATGCTTTTGAACACTTTTCCTCTGGCATGCTGTGTTTTAATGTTTTAACTAAATAGATAATTGCTTATCATGATAATAGCAGATTGTCTGAGAAAATAGTTTCGTGCAAATAATGCACAACAGTCTATCTTTTTCCATTAGAAATATAAATCAATTAAAAATACTATTTGGCCAGTGGAAAAGATTGAGAAAAACTTTCTCTGAAATGTATTTTACACTATTTTATTTAGGCTATTTATTCAAAAACAAGGCAAGGATAGGCTACTAAATGATTTTTATTAATGTAATGTGACGGCACATCCGTATTTCATATTTTCCTAATGTCTTGTACCGTTAAACATGTTATCACGTGGATGAATAATCATATGCAAATGATATGCAGATGAGGATATGCATATTAAAACAAGGCGTTGTAAGCTCATATATGGTTATTTCGGGGAGGAGACGCATGTGCGCACAATCTTCCGCTGACTGGGATTTATAAAGTGAATTCTGCGCAGGTTCTGGCGTACGAACGGTTTTATAAATATGAAAACGTTTGTGCCTTATGTGCGCACACTTTAAGGATGAAATCTACGCAAAGTTTTATACATGAGGCCCCAGGTTCAGAAAGTAAAGTCCTCAGTATTTTGTTCCAATCACCTGGATTTGCTAATTAGCAGAGTTTTTCAGCCAGGAGATAGAACTAATTAGTTAAATCAGCTGGCTGGGTTAAAGGATTAGTTCACTTTTAAAAAAACTTTTGCTGATAATTTACTCACCCCCATGTCATCCAAGATGTCCATGTCTTTCTTCAGTCGAAAAGAAATTAAGGTTTTTGATGAAAACATTCCAGGATTTTTCTCCATATAATGGACTTCAATGGGACCCAAATGGTTCAAGGTCCAAATGACAGTTTCAGTGCAGCTTCAAAGGGTTTTAAACGACACCAGACGATGAATAAGGGTCTTATCTAGCGAAACCATCCGTCATTTCAAAAATAAAAAGTTAAAGTTTTATAAGCACAAATGCTTTCCTTGCTCTGTTCTCTGATGCGCGTTCGTGACGTCACGTAATAACGTTGAAAAGTTTATCAAAAACCTTAATTTCTTTTCGACTGAAGAAAGAAAGACATGGACATTTTGGATGACATGGGGGTAAATTACCAGCAAAAGTTTTTTTTGAAAGTGAACTAATCCTTTAATGGCTGGAATAATCATATGGCAGGACTTTTACTTTCTGACCCCTGGACTTTACTCTGATTTCAGGCTCAGTTTATGCTATATGCTTTTCATTGCGATGAATATCATGCGAACCGACGCAACGCTTCTCTCAATAACACGGTATAAAGAAGCTTATTCGTCTGATTTGTTTATAACTGAACTGTGCGAATGTAAACGCATTATTGACTGATAACATATTTTTTACATTTTTCACAAACCAGGTGTTACGATCTCGGTTGTATAAAGCGCACGACAAGGAACTTGGAAGTAATCAGGTATTTAATAGAACACGAGGAGTACCACATACATGTAACAAACAATAACCGACAATGAACACGAGGCATGGGAGGAACTTAAATACACAGAGTAACGAGAACAACAGCTGACAATGATGAGTGAGGATGACTGGCAGGTGCAGGAATAGGAGAAGGATGTGCAGGTGTGAGCCAAGGAGGATGCTGGGACATGTAGTGAAGATGAGGACTGTGATGGGACAGACGAAGACTGTGACAGTATGCCCCCCCTTCAAAAAGGCGCGACCTCGTGCCGTGAAACATCAACAGGGGTGGGGGGGGGGGGGGGGCGCCCTGAAGACTTACCAGGGAGTGGTCTCCAGGACAGGGAGTCTTCAGGGCGGTGCAGGCAGCGTAGGAGGCCAGAGTGGATCAGGTAGCGCAGGGGGCCAGGGTGGAGACTTTCCCTCGGGCGGCCAGGGTGGAGACTTTCCCTCGGGCGGCCAGGGTGGAGACTTTCCCTCGGGCGGCCAGGGTGGAGGCCTATAGCCCCCCCAAAAAAATTCTTGGCAGACGAGACACGAACAGGCTCCGACTCGGCAGGCGCGACAATCAGGCTCCTGCTCTTGGCTTGGCAGGCTCCGGCTCGGCAGGCGTGATGAGTAGGCTCGGCAGGGTTGCCATGGAGCGCAGGCTCTGGGCTGGACGAAACCAGCGGCGAAGGCTCTGGGCTGGGCTGGACGAAACCAGCGGCGAAGGCTCTGGGCTGGGCTGGACGAAACCAGCGGCGAAGGCTCTGGGCTGGGCTGATTGAAACCAGCGGCGAAGGCTCTGGGCTGGGCTGGACAAAACCAGCGGCGAAGGCTCTGGGCTGGGCTGGACAAAACCAGCGGCGAAGGCTCTGGGCTGGGCTGGACAAAACCAGCGGTGAAGGCTCTGGGCTGGGCTGGACAAAACCAGTGGCGAAGGCTCTGGGCTGGGCTGGACGAAACCAGTGACGAAGGCTCTGGGCTGGACGAAACCAGCGGCGAAGGCTCTGGGCTGGACGAAACCAGCGGCGAAGGCTCTGGGCTGGACGAAACCAGCGGCGAAGGCTCTGGGCTGGTTCAGGGTGAACTGGGGCATCCACATGCTTTCAGATAGGGACTGGATGATGATTTTGATTGTTTTCTACTATATCAACAAAGAAATTAGAGCCATGTAATTCTAGGATATAGTTAATGAAGTCAGGGATTGACCTGTAACAATCATCAGGGGAGATAAATCTGAATAAATTATCATCATCCAGTCCCATCCAGAAGCAGGCATTAATAGTAGAGTTACCCCAGCTCACCTGATAATAAAGACTCAGGAACTCTTCCACATACCTCTCCAACGATCGCCCATTCTGGGAAATGGAGAGGAGTTTGTCTTCAGCCATCCTTGTACAGTTTAGGGTCGGTTATTCCGTTACGATCTCGGTTGTATAAAGCGCATGACAAGGAACTTGGAAGTAATCAGAGGGAGTTATGAACACAAGGAGTACCACATACATGTAACATAAACAATAACCGACAATGAACACAGGCATAGGATGAACTTAAATACACAGAGGAGTAACGAGAACAACCTGTTCTGCTTCTTCTCTGAGGTGAGTATTTAATCCGGTCTTATTATATTTTGAGCAGCTTTGAAAATCTATAAAAAGATCCTCTCACATATGTTTATGCATGTTGAAAATGTAGCAGTTTATTTAGTATTTATCTTATTATTTTATTAAGAAATGATAGATTTTTAATTTTACAAGGCGAGCACTAGTCTATTAGCCTGACTACGTCACACTTCGTACTTCCGCTCAATTTCAGTTTGCTTCTGTACTCAGATAGCCTAAACACACAACACACATGACTAAATATCTGATTCTTTAATCTATCTGTGAAGTTTATTTTGTTTTTATCTATTTTAAGTAGTTACGTTTGTTCACGGTTAAGCAAATTATTCAAAGGCTAAACATTTAATGCTGTTTAAAGGCAGTTTTCACTTGTTAATTTAACTGGCATGCATGTCTTAAGTTTCAGATCAGTGTTTCAGTGCCACTTTGTGGGCAATAAGTGTATCTGCCTGAACCATAGCAGTATAAAAGCATTAACAGAAAAATATGGGGGGGGGGGGGGGGTAAATGAATGAGAAATACATAGAAACACATGTTTTCCTGAAAATGCAGCAGTATGTGAAATGTTCTCCAGTTTTCCACCAACAGACTCAATGAGGGGATCACACACACACACACACACACACACACACACACACACACACACACACACACACACACACACACACACACACACACACACACACACACACACACACACACACACACACACACACACACACACACACACACACACACACACACACACACACACACGGCGCTCTTACCTGTGAGCCACAGATCTCTTGTCTGTTGTGAAGGAATTATATTTCACTATTATCCTGAGTTTCCAATAAAGCAGTTAAAGTGAGATTTGATCCGGTGTCTTCATCACAGTCTCGTCCTCTGAGAGTGTGTGTTTGTCCTCAGAGAGTGTGTGTTTATCCTCAGAGAGTGTGTGTTTGTCCTCAGGAATATCACTTGGCCCACCTTATATCTCAAAGCTGGAGCCGGGCCTGTGATCAGTTCACATACCACAATCTGTCTCACGTCACATTTAAGAGAGCTAAAAATACATTATTGTTTGAATTTTATAAAATTGATAGAATTAGAATTCTGAGACTTTGTTTCATATCATATAAACCTGCTCTTTCTTGACTGTTGCGATTTTTCACCGCGTGATAAAATGGACGCTGCGTGATAAAATGGACGTGGCGTGAGAGCGTGTCAGTGCCAATTGTGTGAATCTCATGTTGAATGCGTGAGAGTTGGCAGCTCTGCAAGTTGTTATCTTCTGAGCTATTCTGAGATGTGCCTGAAGCCCGCGGTCTTTTGCTTCATATTTAATAGCGATCCATTTAGATCGCTGATGATGAGAAGATCAATATGATCGTGATTCATTTATGCGTGCCGTACCTGAGCCTGGCATAATTGACCCATAAGTTAAAATAAACTTATTTTATAGGTTCTTAATTACTCATTATTGATGAAAGTGACACTGAGAGTAATACATTTTTTATTGGTGGAATTGGAAACAAGCTTCCACACATTTATCATCGGTGTCTGAATTAGAGAAATAAAGAGGATACAAAACAGCAGTATTTGCTGAAATCTGTTCTGCTTTCAGTTTCAGTCAGTATCTCAGGTAAGAATGAATCTGCAAGCTATTCAGTCCAGAATTTCCCATGTTTCTCACTGTAATACTATAATAGCCAACCTTAAAAAGTAAGAAACGCAAAGAAATGAAGAGTTAATATTTGCATCACAATGTTTGCAACTGTAGGATTTCATTTAAATGTGATTTAACACTTTTTCCTGAATAATATTTAAGAATTATTGAGCATTTAGAATTATTATTTCTACACTGGATCTCACAATACATTTCAAGTAAATATAATATAATTTTTTTGGGGGGGAATATTATAATCTTCATACTGATTAGCATATATTTACTCAGGCTACAGTTATTTAGTTCGGACTGAAAGGGGAAGTGGTAAAAACTCTAATATCAGTAAAGACGTTGTTTTCACACACAGTTCTCCTCTATCCCGTGTAGAAGAGTCACAGTCGCTCTTTCACTCTTCTCTGGTAAGCATTTACACACAACACACTAAAACTTATATCGTTTTTGAGATTTTCAGTCTTTTGGTTTTAATCTTTCCGAAAAATTATTTAAGATTTTCAGTGATTTAGAGTTTTGATTTAGTAGCCTGTATTTCTCTCACTCATGAAAAATAGTTTTTGGATTTAGAAATAATGTTTACACCAAAGTTTAAAAAGGAATTAACTGTTGTTAAGTTTATAAACTATTAAAAATAAAGGTCAAAAAGGATGTTTTTTTTTTACATGCAGCGAATCCATAGAAGAACAATTTATGGAAACATTCAGTGAACACTTCTTAAAATAAATTTTTTTTCTTAATATGGAGAACCTTTTAATAATCTGAACATTGTTTTTTCACTATAAATTACTGTATGGGATGGAAAGATTCCATGGATGTTAAAGGTTCTTCATAAAACCATCAATGCCAATAAAGAGCCTTTATTTTATGAGTGTATATGATTGTGTGTTTGTATTTTCTGTTGTAAGGTGGAGTGAATGTGAATGATGGAAATATCTGTGACGTTCCTCATCATTGGATGTCTGATACAAGGTTTCATTCTTATAGATTATTCCTCTGCTGAATTAATATTCTGAAAGCATTTTCATATGAATAAGTGCAGCAATTTATTCTGCATTTAAATTTAAAAGTGTCAAAGTTCCTCTTGTCTGTGTGTTTTAGGAGTTTTTTGTGGTTTTAGTATCAGTCTGCCGGAGAAAGTAGAAGCTCTACAAGGATCCTGTGTTTTCATACCCTGCACATTTGATATTGAACAACAATATGAAACACACCTCACTGATAGTGCAAGGAGATTATGGTATAAAGACCCTGAGACTGTAGTGTTTAACTCCAGTATCCCCAGTGCTGGGTTGTTAAAAGGAGAAATATTTGGCACTCCAACAGAGAAAAACTGCACCACCCGCTTCGATAATGTCAGTCAGAGTGATAATGAGTCATATTTCTTCAGACTTGAAGCCAGCGATACATTGAAATATTACTACAAAAAATCTGTTGGAAACCCCCAAGTTGAAATTGCTGTCATAGGTGAGTGTCATATTGTTCATGCTGCTTCTATCTTAATATAAATGTGATGCGTGAGCATTTGTAAGGTGAAAGTGAAGCTTCTGGTGTCATTCACTTACAGTTACTTACCTGTACAAAACATCCGTTATGCTGCTTTATATTGTAAACTGATAATTATCATATTCTTTTAGTTTATCATAATCATAAACACGCTGATGTGTAGCGCAAGTAGTCTTACCATTTACTGCACTTTGTTATTCTTCTATTTTTTTAATAATATATCTTATGTAGCCCCGGCCCTTTTCAGCGCTGTGCTCGATGTTCTGTCTAGCAGTTTGTATTTCCACAGCATGTAACATCTTATGGATTTATTAATGAACTGCTCGTTTTAAAATCTTCCTGGCCTACTGGGATTTTTTATGACATTACAAACATTACAATGCTCATTATAACTTTCATTAACTCTACAATAAGTAAATCCACTTCACCAGCTACTCTTCAACAGAATTAGAGCTACTGCAAAAACAGAAATTCAAACACAAAATACTAAAGATGGCTGCACGCTTCATTCTCTGGAGCATAATGTCTATAGCGGCTAATGAATCTGAAGTCTCCCACATTCACATAAAATAGATCAAGTCCACAATACACAATGAGTTGCATTGAAAAATAAATCTATACTGTACAATATGTGCCTTCATTATTGAATATGATTCTCCTGTAATGTTTGACTGCATCTCCATGTGTTGTAGATTCTCCACCCAAACCCACAGTGAGTCTGTTTAAGGATCAGCAGAAGGTGAAGGAGGAAAAGGAGGAGAAGAAGATGACGGAGGTGAAGGAGGAGACGGAGGTGAAGGAGGGAAGCTCTGTGAATCTGCGCTGCTCGACTAAGATCTTCTGTTCCTCTCGTCCAGCAAATCTCACATGGAGCTCGTCTCCTGAACACCTCCTCAACGAGAGCGTCACACAACAGCAGCGTCAGGAGCAAACTGAGCTCATCTCTGATCTGATCTTCACTGTAACTCACCGTCATCATTTAGCCAATTTCACCTGCACTGTAACACACCAGCTTCAGCTTCAGCAGATCACAAAACACAGGACCCGTACGCTACGTGTTCAGTGTAAGACAGGGATTCTTTTAATCAATAGGCCTTATTCGCAAACACCGGAAGTAGCTAACCGCGGCCATATTGTTGACATGACATCTGTCCTGCCCCTAGCCACATGCAGATTTGAGTTGAGGTGAGCAGTAGCCTAATGGCTTCATCTCGTCGGTATCAAGAGAAGATAAGCTTGATTTCTGTGGACCCATATCAAATAGACCAATAGACTTAAGTAAAGATCCGTCCTTTTTTGCCAGTCGTAACTTATCCGGATATTTATAACGTTAACTGTCTCGTTCATACTGTATCCGCATAACGTTACACTTCACAGGGCTCCAGACTAACTTTTACTAGGATTGTTGTAACAAAATAACACAGTATCACACAAGCACTAATTCCCTACCTAGTATCAATGAGGCATATATCAATAACGTTACCTGTGGTAAAATGATGGGAACAGACTTTGCTGTGGGGAGTTGGCAGTCTTATCTGCCAACCATTTTAACCTAGCTAGCCACAAGTCTCTCCTGCGCTGGCTCAACTCCTCTGTCTCACTCCCTTCACTGTTTTCTGACAGTCGGTATCGCATAAAACTCCGGGTTTATTGCTGTTGTTAGAACAGCAGTGTATTACACAACACACCATCGCGCTGTTTTAAAAAAAATACAGCGATAATACCATGGATAATACCGATGCTGCCTCGCTTGTCAACTGACAGTTGCCGTGGTTTCTATGTCAACAACATGGCCGCCGCGAACATTGATGACGCAGATCGAATAACAACTATACTGTCTGATTATCTAGAATCAGAGCTGTAAATCATAACATAATTGCCTGAATATTTTTCTTCTCCATTAGATGCTCCTAAAAACACATCTGCGCATGTACATCCATCTGGTTTTGTTCTGGAGGGCCGTTCAGCGACTCTGAGCTGCAGCAGTGATGCAAACCCACTCATCTACACCTGGTACAGAGACACTGAAGAACCACTGAAACCAGTGCAGAGCGGACAGAACCTGATCATAAACAACACTGACCCGACACACAGCGGACGATACGTCTGTACAGCTCAGAACGAACACGGCGCTCAGAACGCATCAGTTCTGCTGGACGTCCAGTGTGAGTATCAAGAGTCTCTTCTAATTTACTCACAGTCATTACTACATTAAACTTCAGATTTCAGACTTATACATACACACATATTTACTAAAAGCAGTGCTGGTGTAGCGTCTGGGCATGCAGGGTATGCACGTGCAAATGGGCCCGGGCCCGCCGCCCAATAGAACGAAGGAATGAATTAATAATTCGTGGCAAAAATAAATAGATAGATATATATATTTTTATGCATGTCATGTGCAGTAATTTCAAATTTTTCTGTAATTTCTTGTGTCGCGGCTGCCGTGGAACTACCCCGTCATTTTTTTTTAATGATGCTGCACTACGAGCAAAAGCTGCAAAACGCCGAAGCAGAAAAAAGAAAACAGTGTGTGAGAGGTTATTGTTGCTTCAGCGGAGCGTCTTATTTTTTAAAACTGAAGCTAATAAAAATAAATTGCGGAGCAAAATGTCACAATCTTTTTCATTTGCCGAGAGAAAGGCCTGGAGAGTCCAACTAAAATTAGTGAGTAGGTTTGTGCTTTTACATTTTGAGCTGCTGTGTCACGATCGCTTGTATGCATGCAGTAGTTTATTATTGACACTGACTGAGCCTTGGTTATGTTCAATTTTTTTTTGTTCCGGTCTGGTTGTGAAAAGTTTTTGGGAAGTGTCTTTTTTTTATGTTTTTTTTTTATGCTACTGTGAACGTCTATAAATGTCTCTTCGATGTACTTATATATTTATGAGTATAAAACCTTCACTCTTACTTAAAAGCATTGCTATTTGTCACTAATTACTTCCCATACTTACATTAGTGTTATTTCATAGCATTAATCCCTTTACAAATAAAAATTGATGGCCTAAATATTTTTATTCTCCATTAGATGCTCCTAAAAACACATCTGCGCATGTAAATGCATCTGGTTTTGTTCTGGAGGGCCGTTCAGCGACTCTGAGCTGCAGCAGTGATGCAAACCCACTCAACTACACCTGGTACAGAGACACTGAAGAACCACTGAAACCAGTGCAGAGCGGACAGAACCTGATCATCACCAACACTGACCCGACACACAGCGGACGATACGTCTGTACAGCTCAGAACGAACACGGCGCTCAGAACGCATCAGTTCTGCTGGACGTCCAGTGTGAGTATCAAGAGTCTCTTCTAATTTACTCACAGTCATTACTACATTAGACTTCAGATTTCAGACTTTATACATACACGCATATTTACTAGAAGTATAAAATATTGCATATAATTTATTTTATATGGAGAGAAAGAGAGAGAGGAATAGTGTAAATAAATACACAAAACATAAATTATACATATTTAAAAAAATATTTTAAATATAAAAACTTCACTTTAAATATTTGAAAGTAAAGATATAGTGAAGGTTTTATATCAGTTTTAACATACATACATTTGAATGTAAATGTCAACAATAAAAGTATTTAATGCATAAAATACAATATTAAATAATGTTATACATACATACATACATACATACAGGTGACCAAAAGTTGATTTATTTCAGTAATTCATTAAAAAAGTGAAACTTGGATATTATATTCATTCATTACACACAGACTGATATATAAATGTTTATTTTATTTAATTGTGATGATTAAAACTGACAACTAATGAAAATCCCAAATACAGTATCTCTGAAAATTAGAATATTACTTAAGACCAATACAGAAAAAGGATTTTTAGAAATGTTGGCCAACTGAAAAGTATGAACATGAAAAGTATGAGCATGTACAGCACTCAATAGTTGGGGCTCCTTTTGCCTAAATTACTGCAGCAATGCGGCGTGGCGTGGAGTCGATCAGTCTGTGGCACTGCTAAGGTGTTATGAGAGCCCAGGTTGCTCTGATAGTGGCCTTCAGCTCTTCTGCATTGTTGGGTCAGGCGTATCGCATCTTCCTCTTCACAATACCCCATAGATTTTCTATAGAGTTTAGGTCAGGCGAATTTGCTGGCAGCTTTGGCACTGTGTGCAAGTGCCAAGTCCTGTTGGAAACTGAAATCTGCATCTCCATAAAGTCGGTCAGCAGCAGGAAGCATGAAGTGCTCTAAAACTTCCTGGTAGACGGCTGCGTTGACCTTGGACCTCAGAAAACACCGTGGACCAACACCAGAAGATGACATGGCACCCCAAACCATCACTGACTGTGGAAACTTTACACTGGACTTCAAGCAACATGGATTCTGTGCTTCTCATCTCTTCCTCCAGACTCTGGGACCTTGATATCCAAAGGAAATGCAACATTTACTTTCATCAGAGAACATAACTTTGGACCACTCAGCAGCAGTCCAGCCCTTTTTGTCTTTAGCCCAGGCGAGACGCTTCTGACGCTGTGTCTTGTTCAAGAGTGGCTTGACACAAGGGATGCGACAGCTGAAACCCATGTCTTGCGTCTGTGCGTGGTGGTTCTTGAAGCACTGACTCCAGCTGCAGTCCACTCTTTGTGAATCTCCCCAATATTTTTGAATGGGTTTTGTTTCACAATCCTCTCCAGGGTGTGGTTATCCCTATTGCTTGTACAGTTTTTTCTACCACATCTTTTCCTTCCCTTCGCCTCTCTATTAATGTGCTTGGACACAGAGCTCTGTGAACAGCCAGCCTCTTTAGCAATGACCTTTTGTGTCTTGCCCTCCTTGTGCAAGATGTCAATGGTCGCCTTTTGGACAGCTGTCAAGTCAGCAGTCTTCCCCATGATTGTGTAGCCCACAGAACTAGACTGAGAGACCATTTAAAAGCCTTTGCAGGTGTTTTGAGTTTGTTAGCTGATTAGAGTATGGCACCAGGTGTCTTCATTATTTAACCTTTTCACAATATTCTAATTTTCTGAGATACTGATTTTGGAGTTTTCATTAATTGTCAGTTATAATCATCAAAATTAAAAGGAATGAACACTGGAAATATATCAGTCTGTGTAATGAATGAACACAATATCTAAATTCCACTTTTTGAATGGAATTACTGAAATTAATCAACTTTTTGATGATATTCTAATTATATGACCAGCACCTGTATGTGATATATATATATATATATATATATATATATATATATATATATATATATATATATAATATATATATATATATATATATATATAAAACACACACATGCACATATATTAATATTAAACATAATATATAAAACCTTCACTGTTACTTACTACTTACTTTAATTCCAAATATCTAAGGTCAGTAGTTTTGCACAGATTAGCATTATCAACAGTTACTATAAATTATGTTCGCTTAAACAGATTTTTCAGCATTTACTAGGCTTGCCGCTTGTAAATGTACAGTGAACGACAAGAACTAAATGCAAATATAATAAACATGACTTCTGAAAGTGGAGCCTTTTTACTTTGATGAGAAAATGTGTACGATTTAAAAAGCATTGTTATTTGTCACTAATTACTTCCCATACTTACATTAGTGTTATTTCATAGCATTAATGACTTTACAAAAATAATAATTGATGGCCTAAATATTTTTCTTCTCCATTAGATGCTCCTAAAAACACATCTGCGCATGTAAATGCATCTGGTTTTGTTCTGGAGGGCCGTTCAGTGACTCTGAGCTGCAGCAGTGATGCAAACCCACCGGTGCTCAACTACACCTGGTACAGAGACACTGAAGAACAACTGAAACCAGTGCAGAGCGGACAGAACCTGATCATCAACAACACTGACCCGACACACAGCGGACGATACGTCTGTACAGCTCAGAACGAACACGGCGCTCAGAACGCATCAGTTCTGCTGGACGTCCAGTGTGAGTATCAAGAGTCTCTTCTAATTTACGCACTGTCATTAGTACATTAGACTTCAGATTTCAGACTTTATAAATACACACATACACTCACCTAAAGGATTATTAGGAACACCTGTTTCTCATTAATGCAATTACCTAATCAACCAATCACATGGCAGTTGCTTCAATGCATTTAGGGGTGTGGTCCTGGTCAAGACAATCTCCTGAACTCCAAACTGAATGTCAGAATGGGAAAGAAAGGTGATTTAAGCAATTTTGAGCGTTGCATGGTTGTTGGTGCCAGACGGGCCGCTCTGAGTATTTCACAATCTACTCAGTTACTGGGATTTTCACGCACAACCATTTCTAGGGTTTACAAAGAATGGTGTGAAAAGGGAAAAACATCCAGTATGCGGCAGTCCTGTGGGCGAAAAATGCCTTGTTGATGCTAGAGGTCAGAGGAGAATGGGCCGACTGATTCAAGCTGATAGAAGAGCAACTTCGACTGAAATAACCACTCGTTACAACCGAGGTATCCAGCAAAGCATTTGTGAAGCCACAACACGCACAACCTTGAGGCAGATGGGCTACAACAGCAGAAGACCCCACCGGGTACCATCATCTCCACTACAAATAGGAAAAAGAGGCTACAATTTGCAAGAGCCAGTGTTGTGCCTGAACGTGTTCAATGAACGATAGTTCATGAACTCGTTCATATTTTGGGCGAACGTGAACTGAACGTACTGAATTACTGCCTGATGAACGTTACTGTGAACGCGTTCATTCTGGTGTCTGTGAACGCACGCTCTCTCAGTTTAACTTCGTTCAATAGGGTGCCAGATTTCTATAAAGCCTTCCAGGCGAAAACGCCTTAATATGTAGCGAAAAAAACACCCAATCTGGCAACATCAGCCACAGTGTCGCACGCACTGCCGCATGCGTCATCAAAACAAAACGCAGCATGTAGTCGACAAAGCAGCGAACGAGGAGGCGTCGTATGATCATTTAAACGAGTTTTATGACAAGGTCGGTGAGGATGGGAAAATCTTACATTTCTGTGCAAACTTTGCCAGTCGATAAAATAATTGCTGTCTGTGGTTGTATATGGGCTGTGGCAATAAAAAAGAAGAAGCTTGCAGCAACATATGGACTATGAACTAGAAAAAAAGAACTATGAACTAGTTCATTTTTTGAAGTATGAACTATGAACTGAACTAGTTCATTTAAAATGTGTGAACTGAACTTTGAACTAGTTCATGTAGAAAATGAACTTTCCCAACACTGGCAAGAGCTCACCAAAATTAGGACAGTTGAAGACTGGAAAAATGTTGCCTGGTCTGATGAGTCTCAATTTCTGTTGAGACATTCAGTTGGTCAGAATTTGGCGTAAACAGAATGAGAACATGGATCCATCATTGTTACCACTGTGCAGGCTGGTGGTATTGGTGTAATGGTGTGGGGGATGTTTTCTTGGCACACTTTAGGCCCCTTAGTGCCAATTGGGCACCGTTTAAATGCCACGGCCTACCTGAGCATTGTTTCTGACCATGTCCATCCTTTTAAGGCCACCATGTACCCATCCTCAGATGGCTACTTCCAGCAGGATAATGCACCATGTCACAAAGCTCGAATCATTTCAAATTGGTTTCTTGAACATGAAAATGAGTTCACTGTACTAAAATGGCCCCCACAGTCACCAGATCTCAACCCAATAGAGCAGTGTTTCCCAACCCTGTTCCTCGCGGCACACCAACACTGCGTGTATTCTGTGTCTCCCTAATCAAACACACCTGATTCAACTCATCAGCTCATTAACCCATGTGATTATGAGCTAATGAGTTGAATCAGGTGTGTTTGATTAGGGAGACACAGAATACACGCAGTGTTGGTGTGCCGCGAGGAACAGGGTTGGGAAACACTGCAATAGAGCATCTTTGGGATGTGGTGGAACGGGAGCTTTGTGCCTGGATGTGCATCCCACAAATCTCCATCAACGGCAAGATGCTATCCTATCAATATGGGCCAACATTTCTAAAGAATGCTTTCAGCACCTTGTTGAATCAATGCCACGTAGAATTAAGGCAGTTCTGAAGGCGAAAGGGGTCAAACACAGTATTAGTATGGTGTTCCTAATAATCCTTTAGGTGAGTGTATATACAAGAAGTATAAAATATTGGATATAATTTATTTTATATGCAGAGAAAGAGAGAGAGGAATAGTGTAAATAAATACACAAAACAAATTATACATATTTAAAAAAATATTTTAAATATAAAAACTTCACTTTAAATATTTGAAAGTAAAGATACAGTGAAGGTTTTATATCAGTTGTTTTACATATATAAATTTGAATGTAAATGTCAAAAATGTATTTAATGCATAAAATACATTATTAAATAATATTATATATATATATATATATATATATATATATATATATATATATATATATATATATTATATATATATATATATATTATATATTTTATATTTACATATACACATATATTAAAGCAACACTATGTAAAAATTTTTACCTCAAAATAATGTTTCCAAAATCTTATCAATGGTTCATCAAGTCGTAACAGGGTGAAAGGCACTTCTGCCATCGCCTGACGGGGTCTGTGTCGCTTTTACTGGCACTATGTAACTTCGGGGTTCGGGTAGTAACCCGACCACAAAAAGAACTACAAAATTTGACTGCTTTACGTCAAGCTCTACAATAGTCATTATTTCGTTTTTCTTCGTTTCTGATGTCACACATCATCCTTTCATGAAATCATGTAACATACTCTACCTTGTCTGTGGACATCGTTCATTCTAAAGCCGGTGCTGGATAAACAGCGAGCGTGCGTGTGACGGTAGGCTAAATTATTTACGACAGCAGTAATGTACAATTTCGTTTCCAACCAGTAGGGCGACCGAAGAGGAAAAGTTCCATGGTGTTGCTTTAATATTAAACATAATATATAAAACCTTCACTTACTTACTTTAATTCCAAAATATTTAAGGTCAATTGTTTTGCACAGATTAGCATTATCAAACGTTCCTATAAATGATATTTGTTTAAACAGTTTTTTCAGCCTTAACTAGACTTGTAAATGTACAGTGAATGACAAGAACTAAATGCAAATATAATAAACATGACTTTGTAGTCCTTTAACCTGCTGACAGCGGACCCTTTTACATGGATGAAAAACTGTGTACAATTTAAAGGTCCTGTTCTTCATGTTTTTTGAAGCTTTGATTGTGTTTACAGTGTGCAATATAACATGTGTTCATGTTTCGTGTGTAAAAAACTACAGTATTTTTCACACAATTTACTTATCTGTAAACCACTGTTTTCACTGTCCAAAAAACAGCCCGATGACTTCCTTGTTCTATGAAGTCCCTCCTTCAGAAACACGTAACGAGTTCTGTGTGTGCCAGCGGTTCCTGTGTTGTGATTCGACAGCAGCTTATCACACGTTGCCCGGAAAGGTCACGCCTCATAAATTGGAGATGCATGCACAGCTAAAGTGCTTCTTCTCGGTGGGAGTGCAACAAGACCACATCCCCTTATTGTGTGTATTCCTGTGGGCGGAGATTAGTCAAAAAACTGTTCTAGTTACGTCATTAAAAAAGGAAGTAGAGGGATGTAGTCCAAATCGGCCGTTCGCTGTATGCTTTGAAAGGGGACTTCTGTTAAATAAAATATCTCGCTAGGCATTGAACTTTGAGCTTTATAATTTTACAGGTATTATTTATGCTCTAACAGCAACATTACACACTAACTAAAGTTTGAAAAATGGAATCGCGAAGAACGGGACCTTTAAAAAACATTGTTATTTGTCACAAATTACTTCCCATACTTATATTAGTGTTATTTAGCATTAATAGCATTAAATGATTTTACAAATAAAAATTGATGGACACATTTTTTTTCTTCTCCATTAGATGCTCCTAAAAACACATCTGCGCATGTAAATGCATCTGGTTTTGTTCTGGAGGGCCGTTCAGTGACTCTGAGCTGCAGCAGTGATGCAAACCCACTCAACTACACCTGGTACAGAGACACTGAAGAACAACTGAAACCAGTGCAGAGCGGACAGAACCTGATCATCAGCAACACTGACCCGACACACAGAGGACGATACGTCTGTACAGCTCAGAACGAACACGGCGCTCAGAAGCATCAGTTCTGCTGGACGTCCAGTGTGAGTATCAAGAGTCTCTTCTAATTTACTCACAGTCATTACTACATTAGACTTCAGATTTCAGACTTAAAAGCTAAAAAAATATATAAAGAAAAATACAATTATATTAAATATGTCATGCATTAAATAATTTTAATGTATATATTTTAAAGCTGCAGTCCATAGTTTTTCCTCTTTGTCGCCATCTCTGTTCGAAATCTGCAATTGCAGTTATTCGCAGAATTATCAACTTTATGTGGGTTGTGCCTCGACACGGCACAGCGCGGATGAACACAATGTTTTGAGGAGAATGTGCGGCTGTCAGTCACCGCGCCGGTGTGGATACTGTCATTCACAATCACAGATTCTACTTTTTAGAAGTATGACCAACATAAGAATTTTCACTGGAAAATGTCATCTACACAAGTAACATCTACTTTTGTTCTGACCAACTAAGGGGAAAAAAGCATTGCAGTAATTCGCATTGATTAAATCTATCGATCGCTTATGTCTTACCTGTCCAGCAGAAAAAAAGCTGTCTCTGAGTCCGTTTTGAACCCCTTTAAAACACAGAGTTCACGCCACCTTTCAAAAGCCCTTCTGATATTTATCCTCGTTTTCGCATGGGCCCGGTTGCGGTTTCTTTTTTTCTGAAGCCACCCCAAAGTCTTTTGCATTTTACAACAGGTGAATCTCCAGTTGTCACTGGATTGTCATGATTGTCATTTGAACCTTTCTGGATCCGCCATCAAATTGATAAGTTTAATTATATCATGTGCTGTAAGAAAAGGCTCCACCTCCAAGATCCTCAGACGCAATATAGCCTACTAGCCGAGACATGTTCCTTATGTGTACAGATGTGACAATGACGCAAAGACATGCTCGAATTTCCAGCGTAAATCCGCCAGTACCACTGGAATTAAAAACATCATTACAAGTTAACCGGTTTGAATCGAGCTAAGGCAAGCAGATTTAAATATAATTCATATTTTTAACACATTTAAAAAAAATTACTTCAAATTTCACTTTTACCGCAAATACTTCCACTAGTGTTAATTCATTGTGTTTGTCTTTACTATTATTTTACAAATGTGGAAGATAGTCATAATCCTATTATATACTGTGACAGCCTGAATTCTGTTGGACGTCCATTGTGAATGCTTGGCAATCGCTATTATCAATCAGTTACTCACATTCAAGAGGACTGAATTAATTGATTTCTCATATACTCTCAATGCAAAAAAGAAAAGAAAATGTTATTTTGATTAGGATTTAATGTGCTAACCCTAACATTAATGATCCAAGTAATGAGGCCTGTCTGTATATACCGTATTGTCCGCACTATAAGGCGCACCGGAATATAAGGCGCACCTTCAATGAAGGACCTTTTTAGAACATTTTTCATATATAGGGCGCACCGGATTATAAGGCGCATAAGATACTGCAGTCAAACGTTTGACTGGGTTTGCGTTATGCATCCACTAGATGTGCTAAAGGGAATGTAGCGAGTGCGTGGCGTCGGAGGCGAGGCATTTATTAGTAAGCGTGAGTGCACTGGGGCGGGCACATAACTTACATTCGCAGCCTGACTCATGAGTATTCATGTGCGACGGCTCGCTGACAGCAACAGCTGGCTGTTTTGAATGAGATGACCCGGTTACTGTGAACGGGGAGCGTTTTATGAACATTCTGTGACGCGCGAGCAGCGCCGGGGACAGTGTGTCTGTTCGTGTGTCTGTTAGTAAGAGTGAGCGCTCATGAGCGGGCACGTGACTTACACACATAACCTGATTTATACGAGGTTGAACTGGCCATGTGACAGAGTGGGTATAAGATGGACACGAGCGTGTGTTCGCAGGCGAATTTAATAACGCGGAGCGTTATTAACCAATTGATCCATATATAAGGTGCTCCGGATTATAAGGCGCACTGTCGTTTTTTGAGAAAATTAAAGGCTTTTAAGTGCGCCTTATAGTGCGGAAAATACGGTACTGACTTTTTTTCTGTATGTTCAGTGTCAGTGAGTTTAGATTTATTCCCAGATGTGCTTCAGTTGCTCACAGAGTAGCTGTTCTCAGTTCAGATTAACACACTGTCCTGTCGACAAATGAAAAACAGTCCTATATTGTTTACTACAAATTATCATCATATAGTCTGTGTTTGATTTGCTTCAGCATGGTAGCTAGTTAAAACCATTACACAGCTAGTGTAAAGCAATGAAGTAGGTGAACTATAATAGGTGAACCGGCAGTTGGAACAAAACTGCACTCTTTCGTCACAGACTCAATGCTGAAGTTCGCCAGTTAATGGTCATGTATGACGATGCTATGGGGTTAGAAAATCTCATTCAAGAAACCATCCGAGTCTCACAACACCTCACCGCCTCTTACCTTTTGAATCCCGCTGCATCTCTTCCGCTCTCGGCACCATCAGTTCTCCTTCCAGCACCTGAACCCATGGAAGTTGATTCTTACCACCTGACTCGTGCGGAGCGTCAGCGACGAATTCTCCAACGACTGCAGAGTATATCCACTGTCCATCCCGGAACAGAAGGCCATGGAGGAGTACATCCAGGAGGCACACCAATTCATCCGTCCATCAACATCCCCTGCCGCTTCCAGTTTTTTCTTTGTCTCCAAGAAGGACAGAGGCTTGAGGCTGTGCATCGATTACCGTCATCTCAACTCCCACACAGTTAAGTACAGTTATCTACTTTCTCTGGTCCCAGCCACGCTGGAGCAGCTGAGGGGAACTTGCATCTTCTCGAAACTGGACCTGGACCGCTTACAACCTCATTCGTATACGCCAGGAGACGAGTGGAAGACCGCCTTCATCATCCCTTTAGGCCACTATAAATACCGGGTCATGCCTTATGGCCTGTCCAACTCTCCAGCAGTATTCCAAGGCTATATGAATGAGGTGTTCTGGGAGTTCCTTCATCGGTTCGGCGTGGTCTATATTGACGTATTTGACGACATCTTGATTTACTCCCGGCCGAACATCGCCACCACATTACGCAGGTCCTGGAAAAGCTCCGTCAACAACAACTTTACCTCAAACTCAAGAAATGCGAGTTCCACACCACCTCCGTCCAATTCCTGGGATACATCATCGACCATGAAGGCATCCAGATGGACCAGTGGAAGGTGGATACCATCCAAAACTGGCCTCAACCATAAAGGAACTTCAACGCTTTCTCGGATTCACTCATTTCTACCGTCGATTTATCAATAACTACAGTCTTCTCTACAGCCAACTCCCGAACCCATTCTCCCTCCAGCCATGATCGTCAGTCCCATTAAGTCCCATTGATACACAGATCATCCAAGCCAACCACTCCAACCCTGCTCCGCCGGGAGGTCCTAATTGAAGTTGAGGTCCTAGGACTCAGCACATACTTTTCCGGGCTCTGGCCACCCAGGTAGCCAACTTAAGTCAACGCTACTGGTGGCCCACCATGCCTCAGGATATCTCCCGGTACATCAAGGGTTGCTCAGTCTGCGCCGTTACCAACACTTCCCGAAGACTCCCAGAGGGCAAACTGGTTCCTCTTCCCAATGACCTTGGTCACACATAGGCATTGACTTCATGACAAATCTACCCATCTCCAACCACAACACTTCCATTTTCATAGTCATTGATTGCTTCTCAAAGGCTTGCAAGCTTATTCCCCCCAAGGGATAACCTACAGCCTTCGAAGAGGCCGAAGCCTTATTTCAAGATGTGTTCCGCCACTTCGGTATCCCCGAAGACAAGGTGTCGGACCATGGATCCCAGTTCGAGAGTCTGTCAGGCATTCTTCAGACTCCTCGGAATATCTGTAGGTCTCTCCTCCGGTTACCATCCTCAAACAAACGGCCAGACTGAACCAGGAGAACCACGAGAACCAGGACAGCTGGAGCCAATTCCTCCCTTGGGAATTCCTCCCTCCCTAGGTGGATACCATCCAAAACTGGCCTCAACCATAAAGGAACTTCAACGCTTTCTCGGATTCACTCATTTCTACCGTCGATTTATCAATAACTACAGTCTTCTCTACAGCCAACTCTCGAACCCATTCTCCCTCCAGCCATGATCGTCAGTCCCATAAAGTCCCATTGATACACAGATCATCCAAGCCAACCACTGCAACCCTGCTCCGCCGGGAGGTCCTAATTGAAGTTGAGGTCCTAGGACTCAACAGCACATACTTTTCCGGGCTCTGGCCACCCAGGTAGCCAACTTACGTCAACGCTTCTGGTGGCCGACCATGCCTCAAGATATCTCCCGGTACATCAAGGGTTGCTCAGTCTGCGCCGTTACCAACACTCCCCGAAGACTCCCAGAGGGCAAACTGGTTCCTTTTCCCAATGACCTTGGTCACACATAGGCATTGACTTCATGACAGATCTACCCATCTCCAACCACAATTACCTACAGCCTTCGAAGAGGCCGAAGCCTTATTTCATGATGTGTTCCGCCACTTCGGTATCCCCGAAGACAAGGTGTCGGACCGTGGATCCCAGTTCGAGAGTCTGGCAGGCATTCTTCAGACTCCTCGGAATATCTGTAGGTCTCTCCTCCGGTTACCATCCTCAAACAAACGGCCAGACTGAACCAGGAGAACCACGAGAACCAGGACAGCTGGAGCCAATTCCTTCCTTTGGGAATTCCTCCCTCCCTATGCTCAAAATTCTCTACGTCAATCCACCACAGGGCTCACCCCATTTCAATGCATCCTAGGTTACGAACCTCCTCTATTTCCCTGGTCGGGTGAGCCCTCCGTCTGCCCTGCCGTAAGTCCCTGGTACATAGGTCCATTCACAGAGCAGAGGCAGCTCACCAGATCAGCACGCTTCGCCCTCTCGTTCACTCTCTTGTGATGATTCACCGCACCTGCACATCATCAATCACCCTCACTATAAAGAGACACTTCCCCTTCAAGTCCTCATCTGGTCTCATCCTTACGTTACCATACAGACTCTCAACAATCCTTACCTGAATACTTACCACGAAGATCCCGTTCCAGTTCTTCTTCTCCGACCGTCATCTCCCGCTGCTTCTTCATCCGCCATCTGTCGTCTGCTTGCTGTATCCAGCCCGCATCTATAACAGAGTTAACCATCGAGCTAAGTTAAACATCCAGTTCTGATTCTTCATATATCTACTCACCGATCATCACTGCAGTTCACATCCGTGCCTCTGTTCAATAAACACTGTTTACATTACTACTCACCTATCTGCTTCTCTCTATAACCGTGACAGTCTCACTTTTCTTTCTTTTTTTCTTTTCTTTTCCATTGAGAGTCTCGGTTCTAAGTTAAGTTTTGCTGCAAAGGTTCGGTTACACGATTTGACTGCAAAGCCCGCTTCCAACTTCAGAGACTTTCCATCCTTCCGCCAACACAGTACACCACGTGATTGGCTGCCGAAGACACGCCTCTATCCAGGCACGAGGAGACCGTCAGCCAATCATAATTTTTCAATGTAAATTATTTAATTTGATTGGTAACAGCCTAGTGTCTTATTATTTTAATTGAATGTATTGATAAAATGTAAGAATTTTAAATGAAATTTAGAGCATACTTTAAATAAAATTAGGGGGAAAATGCCCTTTATAAAAGGTACAAAAAATTATTCCGATAAGAGTGTTTTCAAAAATGAAACATTGACAATAAGTTTAAAGGGAGTAAAGCCTCTGTTTAGGCTATAAAGAAAATGTAATTTTGCCAAAAGAAGAACTTTTAATTTAAATAAATGTTAATTGTGTGATATGTTACCATATTATCATGCTTAATTGAATAATTGTAATGTGATGATCAGATGCAGATATCTAAATCAAAGAATATGGGTGGTTGGCGGGTGGATTATTATTTATTTTTAACAACATATTCGAGTGACTCAAAGTGCACCAGATTAATGAATTTATCTTTAATCAACAAACCTGGGACCTTAGGAATTTAATGTCTTAAACTGCTGATCCAAGTTACCTTGCTAATAAAGTGTGTTTTCACTAGTTTGGATATTTATATCCGCTGCAGAGCTGATAGTTATGGCCTGAACGCTGGACGAGTCATTTGCTCGGCCGTATAAATGATTCTTTCTAGATTTCCTATAAATTAATTAATAATTCCTTTTGAGCTAAATTGACCTGTCTGACCTTTACAAAAATAACAAGGTTTAAACATACAGCTATTCAGTTACTAACCCAGATCTTGAACTGCTACACTACACATCTTTTTTCATCAGATGCCCCAAAAAACACATCGCTTTCATTCTTTCCCTCCGGTTCTATGATGGAGGGCCGTCCAGTGACTGATGCAAAACCAGCAGTGCTCAACTTCTCCTGGTAAAAAGAGACCGGATCTCAGTTCGAGCTCCTCCAGACCGGATTTAATCATACCTATTTTGTGTCTAAACCTACACAAGGTATCGCTGTACCAGGGTTTTTCCTGCATAGACAATTATGAGGCGGCCGCCTCCGTCAAATTTCGTGCCGCCTCCGCCTCTCGACAAAATTAGGACAGACAGTCACGTGCTCATATACACTTTATCCACCGTGACAGTTCTGTCGCGATTCCCGCTTGTGTCCATTCTCTTACCGTGTAGTTTGCCGATAGTGCTGCACGGATCATAATCCGCGGGTCGAGCGGGCCGAGTAATAAAAACATTCCATTCAATCGAGGGTGGATGACAGCTAAATGAGTGTAATAAAGACACGGAACTCCCATCATGGTACCTAATGTACGGACGGTAACAAAGTTGCGCTGTTGAGTCTCGCGCAGTTATTTATAACATTAATTATAGTTAAGAAACAATATATAGGCTATACGACCAGAGTGCTGTTTTCCTGAATGTCATCACGATTGAAACCGAGATATTAATTTCATAACAGTTCAATAAACAAATAGTTAAAATTAAGTTACTTACATTTTTAGACTGTTTTTGTTCTGTTTTAGCAGCGAAAATAGTTCCAAACAACAGAACCATATCGCGTCTCACAGCAACACTCATCCATGATTCATTACTGAATCATTCAGCGTTTTGAACTAATCGCTTGAGTCAAAGATTCAATTGCACATTATTAAACCGTCTCATTCTGAATCAATCAGCCGTTTGAAGGAATCGTTTACATTAACGACTCAATGACTCGCTCATTAAGACGGCCGCCTGCCCCCTCCTACTGGCGGTTTAGTTTCAAAGTATCATTCTTTTCAACATTCCTTGTATATTCAAAAAAATCTCATTTAATACAGTTATAATTTTTCAATGTAAATTATTTAATTTGATTGGTAACAGCCTAGTGTCTTATTATTTTAATTGAATGTATTGATAAAATGTAAGAATTTTAAATGAAATTTAGAGCATACTTTAAATAAAATTAGGGGGAAAATGCCCTTTATAAAAGGTACAAAAAATTATTCCGATAAGAGTGTTTTCAAAAATGAAACATTGACAATAAGTTTAAAGGGAGTAAAGCCTCTGTTTAGGCTATAAAGAAAATGTAATTTTGCCAAAAGAAGAACTTTTAATTTAAATAAATGTTAATTGTGTGATATGTTACCATATTATCATGCTTAATTGAATAATTGTAATGTGATGATCAGATGCAGATATCTAAATCAAAGAATATGGGTGGTTGGCGGGTGGATTATTATTTATTTTTAACAACAGATTCGAGTGACTCAAAGTGCACCAGATTAATGAATTTATCTTTAAAATGTACAAAATTTTCTCCTGGAGGGGCATGCCCCCGGACCCCCCTAGTGTTACAATTTTACCACCTCCGCCTCATTTTGAGCCAGGAAAAACCCTGCTGTACAGCTCAAAACCAGCATGGCCAACACATCACAACAATTGAACTGGATGCTGAGTACAAAGAAAAATTACTGCACTATTATATTCACAAATTTAATCTGATCCCTTACAGCAAAGGCATAACATTGCATTGTATTTGGATGCTAAGTGCAATGTTTATGGTGAAAATATACATGTATTGAGATTAAAAAGGTGAAATTTACCATATAAAAAAATGTGATGATACGGTTTCATGCAGTCACAATATGACTTTCAGCACTGAAAAGACACTATACTGCGTACTGTGTAGTGACACAGTGTGCTATATGCTTCAATATCTTATATGAAGGCTTTACTGGACATCGTAAACCAAAACGTGTGACAGGCTGACCGTGATCAACAATACAGTAGGTTGCAGTTCAGTTGCATGCTAGAAATGCTGTGAAATGCGTGTAACACTGTAGTATTTTTGCATGGGTGTTTTCTTCATTTAAAGAAAATGTATATGAAAAGACCGCAGGAGATTTGGTTCCCCTTTAGTAAAAGCTCATGTTACAGAGCAACATCTTCAAGTTACGTTAGTGTTTTGAAATGCAAGGTTTTGATATGAAACCTTTGTGAAACTCCACTGAAGCCAGTAAAATTGCAAGACAACCTTTTTTTTAATTCTAATGCAATGTGATTAGGGTACGAGACAAAATAATTTACTGGTAACTGACATCTCAAATTCTCTAAAATTCCTTAAAGATTCCAGTTGCAGTATGCTCAAGTAATGGGAAAATATGATTAGATGAGTAACATAATGCCCCGTTTCCACTGAGCGGTACGGTACGGTACAGTTCGGTACGGTACGCAATTATTTGCGTTTCCACTGTCAAAAGTTGTGAATGGTACCAAAAAGCCGAACCGTACCGTTCCACTTTTTGGGTACCCTTCCGTTGGGGTACCTAGCACAGTGGTACGGTACTAAAGGGTGGAGCTAGACTCACTGCAGAACGTTGATTGGTTGACAGAGTATCGTCACTTGCGCGTGCTACAAGGGGAATGACAACATAAGAAGCGCCATTTTTTAATATACAGTTGGAATAAAATACTACGGTTATTCTTTCACGAAATCTAGTTTTAAGAGTTTTTCAGGCGAGAAGTTGTTTAAAGCTCAAATCTGTGGTTTATTTATAATGATTTATGATAATTTGATCCATTCCCGGCGATCACCGGACGCTCGGCGATCATGTTCCCCGCCCGGAACAGCCTTTCCTCGGCTGGTCATTCTGAGGTATGCCGCTGGCTCTGTAGCAGCTAGTGGTAATTCGTCTTGTGTATATCTAAGGGTGATCTTTGGTCTCGTGAATCGATAATTCGTTCCCTGGCCAATCGTTTTGGCTGAGGACTAAGTTAAGTTTCATATAATTTAGGCTATTTAACTTTTCCGTTGTAACGTTAACGTTAGACTAGCGCTGAATTTGTATTTTGACTGAATTGTTTGCTTTATATCTTATTGTACAGCTTCTTGTAACGTTACCTTCTACTTATACTTTTATAATGGCTATTATTAATAAAACTGAAATTTAACACAAAGAGATAGGTTTGAATTTTGTCATTATTTATTTTATTACAAGATTATCACTGTAATGTTGTTTATTGCAGCATTTGTACGAATGCATATTGTCTGGAATATGTTTAATATTTTTTGAAATTTAAACGAAAAGATGCAGGGTTGTGTTTTATATTTCGTTTTGTTATAAATAGGCTAACGTTATACATGCAGTGAATAATATAATCAGGTCTATACATTGCCGAACCACACTTGTGTGCCTATAATGTTTAAAATGTATTTAAATGAAAACGAAAAGAGGCAGAGTGGTGTTTTATAACATATTTCGTTTTTGTTGCCTAAAATAACATGCAGAGCGAGCCGAGTGACGCTTTCAGAACGCGCTGTTCAATTTAGAAAATTACCGGACTCGCGTCCTCGGGACTCCTTCTGCTGAGAACTTTGCGTACTTGGTATTGAGAAATGCCTAATGTCGGCAACTTCATATGATAAACATGCCGAGAAGCAGGGACAAGTTCTGCTGTATGCCATCCATTTGTGTTTACTTTCTTTGTGTTCGCTTCTTCGCGCGAAAATGACGTTGATCGCTTATTTCCAGCAAACGCCACGCCTATCAAGTAGGGTACTGTTGGCAGTGGAAACGCTAGCCGGATCATGGTTTACTGACCCGACCCGACCCGAACCGTACTGTACCGTACCGTACTGCTCAGTGGAAACGAGCCATAAGACTTCACGGTACAGAACATGGAGGATAAAAAAAAGGTTTTATACCAGCAAACATTTGCACATCTCTAAAATTGTACTTCTGTGTAAGATGTTAAAAGAAATCACACTTTACATAGTAATACATGTAAATATTAAAGACTCAAAGCAGAGCACCATGTAAATTGCTTAAATGTATTATAAGTGTACAGTACTTGAATTAAATGAATAGTTTACACAAAATTTTAATTTATTATTTGTGATTCAAAACTCATGACTTACTTTCTTTTTTGAGAAAGATATTGTGTCAGTGTTTTTCTCTTTTTTTGTCTATACAATGGAAGTCAATGGGGTCCAATGTTGTTTAGTTCCCAACGTTCTTCAAAACATCTACTTTTGTGTTACACACATGAAAGAAAGTCAAAAAAGCGACATGATACCGTTAATTAAAATAGAGAGTTGCCGATTTACAGCAACAAGAGCGACAGTGAATGTTGGCAACAGGATGTAGGTGTTTCCTACAGCTGCGCCATTAACCCTCTGGGGTCGGCCGTCACGCGGCCGTGATCTGCTCACTTTTTTTCTCATCAGTGCAAAAGAGACTCAAATTACTCTGTTGATTTTGATCTTACATGTAAGTGTTATACATCATTCAAAACTGTTAAATGTCTTCTTTTATTTGTGTACACTTATAATAAAAACAAAATGTTGTGTTTTTCGTAAAATAAAGAAAATGAACATGATGCGCGTTCTGCCGTCTCTCTAAATGTAAAGCTCATTCTGAAACGCGACAGAACATGACCTGTAACTCAGCTAATACTTGTCACTGTGACATGAAACATATGTCTTTACAACACTTTGAGTCTCTATTTTTAAATGATGTAAATCATATCAAAAACAAATATTCTCTGTTTAAGTAATTCGTATGAAAGCAAGGACGTACAGTTTCTCCAGCCTGACCTCATTAAAGTTAATGTGACCACGCCCGCGCGCAACAGCTGCTCGCATACTAATGAGCCATGTGGAGGAACGCAAACTGTTAACGACCTCAAAACAGATAATCCGCGACTTCAGTCTTCAGTCCTGCTCTTCACGTGTGCTGTGCTGTTTATCTTGGATTTACATCAGACGAGTTAGAAGAACACAATTTGATTATAAGAAGGATTTATAAGGTAAGACATGTCTTTGTTAGTAGCATGTTAGCAGCATGTTATTGTTGCATAAACTTGTAGCTACTAGTTAAACTGGTGCCAGACTAAAATGTACGTTATGAAATGTGATTGGAGTAAAACATGAAGCCTAATGCTAAATGTATATACATAAAAACATATGTTTGATAATTAAACAGCACGATACAGAAGGCTCGTATGATTGTGAATATTATGTTTAGACTTGTGTTTGTGGATATCTGCTCACACGAAGGTATGTATAATTATGTAAGAATATGCGATCGAGCCGGACCAAAAAACTATGAAACGTTATATAATATAACGTTTCATAGTTGGTCCAGCTCGATCGCATTCAGTAAATGTTTGCATGCGCTGAGTTTGAGTCACGCGCGCTGTGGGTTTGAAAAGCAAAACAAACCAATCATTAGGCTTTATGGTTTTACTCCAGCAATCTCATCTCATAACGTTGTAACGAATGGAAACGTTTTAAGTAACATGATAATCCATATAGTTTTCTCTAATGTAGTGTTACTGAACTTTTTAGTGATTTATAGGCTGCCTAGCTGCTACAGGCTATTGTTATTATTTCATGCAGCCCTACATATGCCTACAACTACAAGGCACAACATATATTGGGAGTTCATATAGTATATGTATGTATTTAGTAAATTTCATAATTTGAACCAGACAAATCTAAAATAGTTTCTCCTAATATCAGCATGTTCACAGCTGTTTTTTTGTTTTCTAAAAAATGTTTTTACAGGGACCAGCACTGATGAGTCCAGCTGACATTCACGTGAGTCTCTGTACATGAACATGGTGAAAAATCAAACACCTTGGAGATGACAGGTATGTAACCTATATGTTTTAGGAATGGCACAAAGCTGTGTGACTGTCCAAGTCTCTGTCTTTAGATCAGTGTGTTTTACTAATGTGCTTTTTTGTCTTTGGTTGTGTATCTTTTTGATTGTGTTGTAAATAAATCCAAACCATCTAAAAGCCATTCTTTTTTAAGTCTCTCCTCCTTCTTTGTGCAAGGCTTCTCACAATGACAGCACCTGATAGTACCTTATAGGGCTATTAGGGGAGGGCCTTTGTCTTTCTCAGGTGTGAAAACACTATATACTAATGGGTTGTTAACGCCCCTCCGCATAAAGCTTTCTTACACAAAACACGTCTTACAAATTTTAAGTCAATATATTGTCTTATCTGAATGAGTAGTCACGATGATTTTCACATAGTTTTGAAGCAAATATTCTAGGCCACATGATACAATTTTCAAAATTCTTGTGAAGAAATAATTAGTATGGGTTTAATGACCTTATTTCAGTGACAATGTTTTTTTGTTTTTTCACAAACCACGCATAAACGTCATTATCTCAAAACTAAAAACTTGTACATACATGCTGCTGACATATTACTGTAGCAGAGTTTGTGCTGAATACAGTGTAATCAGACTTTAGCCATGAAAATGTCACAAGTAACAGAAATAAGCACAAATGTCAGAGCATTTCAGAACACCTCCAGGACCCAGAAAACACCTCAGACCTCAGAGGGTTAATTGTTAAAAGATCACGATCTCGATTCAAACACCCATGCGATTATTCCTAAATGACAGTGATTTTGCTATATGTCTATTAAACCTTTGACAAGTACGATCACAACGAACATTCAGATCTGCGTTGGCAGAGAAGTTGTGTCATGTATAGGTATGAAACAGGTTCACAAACAGTCTTTATCTGTTCACCGGCAGCCATATCACCCTGTAGCCCAAGACTGGTTGCCCACTGAAGCTAAGCAGGGCTGAGCCTGGTTAGTACCTGGATGGGAGACCTTCTGAGAAAACCAGGTTGCTGCTGGAAGAGGTGTTAGAGAGGCCAGCAGGGGTGCTATCCCTGTGGTCTGTGTGGGTTCTAACACCCCAGTATAGTGATGGGGACACTATACTGTTAAAATAGCACCGTCCTTTGGATGAGACGTTAAACCGAGGTCCTGGCTCTCTGTGGTCACAAAAAATCCCAGGATGTCTTTCGAAAGAGTAGGGGTGTAACCCCGGCATCCTGGCCAAATTTGCCCCTTGGCCTCTGTCCATCATGGCCTCCTAATCATCACCATATACTGATTGGCTTCATAACTGTCTCATCTCCACCAGTAAGCTGGTGTGTGGTGAGCGTTCTGGCGCAATATGGCTGCCGTCGCATCATCCAGGTGGATGCTGCACACTGGTGGTGGTTGAGGAGATTCCCCCCTTCTATGTAAAGCGCTTTGAGTGTCCAGAAAAGCGCTATATAAATGTAATGAATTATTATTATTTTCAACCACACAGTATTGTTATTTCTCTGTTAAAATAATAATAAGTTAAAATAATTAAAGTGCTGGGATAAAAGTTCATAGTTTGGATATAAACACAGGTGTATGCAGTAGTGATCAAAATACAGTAAATCACCTTGTGAATGTAACTTGATGCTTCAAATAAAGATTGTAACAATTACATTGTTACACAGGCGACAAATAATAATTCATTCAAGAGATTCATTCAAAAACGCTGATTCATCCAGTAATGAAACAAATTAATTATTTGAGTGAGTCGTTGAATCATTCATTCAACCCAACTTACAAACAAACAAACAAATGTATAGACTACACTACAGCAATTCATTTTAAACAAACAAAAAAAATCGTCTCAAAAATTCCAGAATCATGCAGCTCTAGCGTGTCCAGCGACGCGACAAAGTTGAGATGTTTAACTTTATGAAAATGAAAAGCGACTTTTGGGAATGACAACCAAAAGACCTTATTTAGAGCAGCACCATGACAGGTATGAAAGCGAGTGAAGTCAGTGAGCTCAAGTGATACAAGACTACATCCTGTAGTGGATTGTCTGTGGCAAGATGGGGTAGTTAATTTTAGCGGTCAGCAACTTCCCTAATTTAGCATCTCTGTGTATATATGGTGGTCCTCGCTGTGCTGACTCTGAACAAAATGAACGTCCACAGATATATGACCACGATACAAAGAGAACTCGCCATTTCGTTTTTCTTTAAAAGTACGCATTTTATGTACTGATTCCATTTATATTTAATCTTTTCGCTCCAAATAGTCTGTTTTTAGCAGCAAGAAAAATGATTTGCTGTCTACAACATAGAATAACATCCGTATCATTCACAAACGTTCCTAGGAGGTGTGAAAAGCCCACACACCCTGGGGACAAAGCCTCTGGCAGAGTAAATGCAGCTATAAAGAGTTTGTCAGCACAATAATGGCATTTTCACCAGAGTGGCATGTTGCAGACTTAAAGGAACTAACAGTAACCACAACTTTGAAATCGTGACTTGTTTCTCATTTCTACTTTCAGCACATTATAAGCTCTCAGTTATGGGGGTTTTCTTCAGTTTCTTGTCATTATCTTATTCAAGGCTTTTCACACTGCACTTAACCCTTGGTTATTATCGTTTTAAACACACTTTTAACCCCAGATAAAGGAACAGTTTCACACTTGTAATTTAGAAGTGCCGTTAGCACCGCTTTTTACCCGGGGTTATGAAACCCTGCTCGGGAACAGGAGTAGCACTGCTATTGGCATCATAATCCCACATTGCGGTGCAACAAGTGCATTGTGAAATGAATGTGTGTTACATTGTTACGCTAGATGCTTAGCAATCAACAGCAATCGCATGGCTCATAAGCACATGCTTGAACAGTCATGTGCGTTGTATACAGTAGATTAGAGTTTGAAGGGAAATTGTCAAATGGTGACAGAAAACATGACAATTGCTGTGAAGAAGAAACAACATATCATTTTTACCTTTATAGTCCGAAAAGCCCATTCAGTATAAACTTGACAGTTCAATCGATGAGGATGTTCAATCTGTCTGTATAGCAAACATGCAACTAAGAACATTTAGGGTTTAGGAATGCAGTTTATACTGTAAATACTCTGGAATAAATGTTAACCCCAATGTGAAGCGTGAAGCAAGATAACCAAGAATTCTGTTAACCTGGTTTTTAGTGTGACCCAGAGTTAACTATATTTCCAGTGTAAAAAGCCCTAGTGAGATGTTCAGCAGTTTTTCTTAAGTGCTAGAAAAAAAGCAGGTCCTCAGCGTTTGTTTTTTTGCTCAGATCCTACACAGAAACTACAGTTTATAATCTTATTCTCTCTTTCAGTTGCGCCCAAAATCTCCAGCTATTGTAACCGAAGCAGCGTGATCACGTGTGTCTGTGAGGCTCATGGGAATCCCTCGCCTAAACTAGAGTGGCGTCGATCTGGAAATGTTCTGCTAACTCTGCAAACACGTTCATCGAGAATGAAACTTTGGGAAACACAAGCTGAAGAGCGTCCTGACCATCCATCATCAGCATCTCACAGACACGGACGTCCTGCAGTGTTTCAGTGCAAACACTCTCGGCACCGCCAGCGCCAGCCAACGGTTTCATCCCATCACAGAGACACGTGAGATTCGCTTCTCTGACACGCACAACAACAGCTTTATCTGATCACAAATGAGATCTCTGGAATATCTTAACCCTTCTGAAAAAGAAGTGCACTTAATTTGCATTGAATGTGCGCTTGTAGTGTACTTCAAATCTTAAAAGTATAACACTCTTAGAAGAAAAGTTTCTGTAAGGTGCTTCATATATAGAATCTTTTAGGGATGATTTTATGGATTTAGTTGTCAATTTGTTTTGATTAATTTTTTATTTTAATTACATTTTATTAATTAAACAGCTTGTAGACCTATACTTAATCAGTAGAAAAAAAACCTGAAAGACCTGTTAAACATGAATGTATTTTCGCAAACATTTAAGACATTTCTCCTTAGAACCTTTTGAACCTTAGAAACTTGATCTTTAATCGTGATCGCTCTATATAGAACCACATTTAACGTTTTTTTTTTTTTTAAAGTTTATTAAAGATCTGTTCTTGCAGTTCAAGTTTACTTAAAAAGATTACACTTTCATGGCTGTTTCTTACACTTTAAAAAAGTGCACTTTGTAATGCTAAATTAAAAGACTTATGTGTTGACTAACATATTAAAACCACACGAAGCACTCGATTAAATTTTAAATTTTAGCGTGTTATTCCATATTACATTTAAAGTTGATATATTAAAAAGCAGCTTCATTACAAATGTGTAATTAAAAACATTTTTAAATATGTTTAAAAAGGCATGACCGACAATTTTCGGTTACACTTTATTTTAAGGTGTCCGTGTTATAGTGTAATTCTACATTTAAGTACTGAGTAATAATAATTAACTACATGTAGCATTAGAGTGTGGTTAGAGTTAGCTACTCTTTACATTAATGTTTATCCCTTCTGAGAAACATTTGAGACACTTAAATGACAGTGAGATCTCCATTAAAAGTCCTGAGCTATAAAAGACCAACCTCTGAGCAATAAAACACTGCTTTCCAGGTTTCCATCACCCGTCTGTGCTGCTCGGAGCTGCTGTCGGCGCATCGGCCATGATGATCTTGTGCATCGTGGCAATCTACAATGAACGGTGAGTATATCAGACAAATGCCATTTGAGGAAAGACAAGAAAACATGATTATCACAAAACTGGTCCAATATATAATGAGCTGAGGCTAAACTACAGACGCTCATATATACATTACATAGGTTTTTTCAGCTATGCTGATATAATGTGTTCAAAAGTTTCACTGCAAAATATGCTTGTCTTGTTTTCCAGTACAGATATGCATACTTTTACTTGTGATACAATATGACTTCAGATATAAAGTCTTGTTTTCAGAAAAATGCCAATGGGTTCAGAGAAATAATTTTAAACATAATCTTAATTTTAATCTTAATTAATCCTCAAGCAAATGTGTCTTAATTTAAGAATGTTCATATATTTGTACTGGAAAACAAAACAAAAATACAGAAGAGTTTTTTTATTTTTTTTGCAGTGTGAAGCCAAATAAACAGATCACACATTGATTTGATGAGACTTTTACTTTACTAGCCTTTAAGGAGGATTTGTGATTCTGATTGACATATTATATAAGAATCTATTTTCTGATGGCCTAAAAACATTTTTCAGAAGAAGGAATCCCAAACCTTCAGGAACCAGACAAGACGACACATCTGGACTCATACTGTCTCAAACAGTGAGTCAAACACACTCACACTATTCATTTTCAAAGACATCACAAACGCTGATTCTGCTGTGTTTCTGCTCCACCAGGCCACGGCTTTCGATAGTGACGGCGAGTGTGTTTACGGTAATAAAGACACGCTGTTAGCCGTTACACCAAGAGCATCAGAACCTCTTCATTATTCCTCCATCGACTTCACGAACGCAGAGCCGGCGTCAGGAGAGATCAGGGGCGCCTCCTCGCTGACCGAGGAATATGCTGTGGTCCGTCATCAGTCTGAAGGAGACGCAGAATCATCTGAGACCGACCTCAAGAAAGACCAAAGCCCACAAAATAGTAGGGCGAAGATCACGGATGTGTCATCAGAAGACACGATTTATGAAAACATGACCACCCGTAGCTTGAATGTGTAATGACAGAAAAGAAACCGTTGCACTTTGTCCAAAAACGAATACAGAATGCAAAAAAGTAGTATCATGTCTGAATACATAGTATTCAAAAAACAGTAGGCGAAATGTACCCGGGATGAGGCCTACTTCTGAAGTGCTCATTCGATGAACACTTTATTATCCCAATTGACCTATGGCTAAACCACGCCCCTAAACGCGATGAGCCAATCACAGTGTGCATAGCTACCAATACACTCGGACATTCTCTGCTTCCACGTTCATTGAAATGCATTGCAGTTAGTCAGTTTTCATTCGTTTTTATATGTTTTTTCTTGTCATTTTAAGTTTAAAATGATCAAACGGTGTGCATGGGGTACATGCAACTCCGACACTAGGTGTGTATTTTTTTTTACCCTTTCCCAAGCCACATCTCAATCGAGATAAGTGTCTGCTCTGGATTAAGTTATGCGATTAAGTTATACGGTAGACCACAGCACCAACTAAACGTGGATAAAATAAACAAGAATGTCTACATCTGTTCTAAGTAAAGTCAACAACGTATTTGAACGTTATCTTTAACATCTCTAAAGTAACATTAGTCTAACGTTAGCACAAAACGTTAACGTTAGGTTCTAGCTGCATTGTATGTCACTTAGCTTCATTAACGTATCTGTAAATAACCGAGATAACAAATGTTAGCAATGTTGTGCTGAATGATTCATGTAAATTCTCTAGCACCAAACGGTGATGGCATCAATATGTAGTTTATCACGTTTACACTGTGATCTGTACCAGTGGTGTAGTCTAGTTTTTTGTAGTGAGTATACTGTGATATACCCCCCCCCCCCCCCCCCAAAAAAAAAAAAAAAAACGAAAAAACATATAGCCTTAGATGTTATATGAATATGGTCCCTGAAGCACAGGTTTTATCAGCTGACACTTACAATACTTAAACATTGTAAGCACAAATAAAAATGTACTTTTTAAAAACTTGTGTGATATTCCTTTAAAATTGTGTTTTAATAGATTTGATTATTATTATTTTAAAAAGTACATCTTACTATGCAATTTCTTTCATAATTCCCTCGAGTTACTTAATTTATCTACAAACTTTTATTTTGGTGGGTTGTAAATTAAAGACATTTGAGCTTCTGTGTTTTAATAAACTATTATTATTATTATTATTAGGCCTACTTGAAGTATACTCTACTGTGCAATAATAAAATATTTCTGTTATATTTTATATTTTAAGTTATACAAAACTTTGATTTTGACAGGTTGTCATGAAGACTTTAAAGTTTGTGAGTGTGAATATGATACGAATGAACGACGGTAGTTTTATCAAATGAAATGGTAAAATTCTTGTGAAGTGACTCTCATAAAAGCTCTGCAATGAAGTTCAAATGTGTGCATGTCCTCCTCATAGACGCTGAAAACACCACGAGTGTCACGCGCGCGTCAGTGTGTAGTGTTCAGTGTGTAGTAGAGCACACATTGAGCGCTCATTCACAGAAACACGCAGAACATTCAGAGTTTATTTCAATAGCAGTCTTTTTGAGCTTTAATATTCATAGACACTTAGTAAATATCGAGATTTGATTCTATCATTAGCCTACTTTTGATTTATTCATTCAAAAATGGCTAAATTGCGTGACGTTCCGCTTTACAGTAGCCTAGGTTATTTGTTACATTTGTTGCTGGCTTCCGCGATTCGATCCGTGTCGCTGCGCAAACACAGACGTCACGGCGGGGTGAATTTATGAATGAAAATTCTTTCACAAAACGATGTTGTTACGAATCCTCACGCGTTTTAAAGTGGGTATACGGAGATCTTTGACATTTCCTAGTGGGTATACGGAAATCCTTGACATTTTCTAGTGGGTATACGGCGTATACCTGCGTATCACGTAGACTACACCACTGATCTGTACATTTTAGCCTGGAGCTGAAGCTTTTCATTGACCTTCTCAACAATAAAATTATTAATATAACCCTCCAATGTGTTAAGTTAAGGCCCTTTAGGTGACTTCGAGATGATATATAATATTTCTGTCTCCAAAAATCATCAATTGCCTCCTGTGAAATGTCTCCTACTGTGACATCTGCCGTAACGCATGCCCCCGAATGTTGACTGTTTGTCCGAGTGAGTGGAGGGGGCGTGGCTTAGCCATAGGTCAATTAGGCCACGAGCGAGGAGTTGTGAATGGCAGTGAAGGTGACCGTGACAACAGGTCACATGATGACTAGATAAACGACTTTTAAAAATTGTTCTGAAGGTCAGCCAATCAGAATCATGATTGTGACATAACTGCTTGTTTACGTTTAAAGTATTGTCAAACAAAACGGAGGCTAGCTAGGCCCTCCCTCCTCCTCATCCACGCACTAACCCCCCAAATCGTTCTTGTCGGTTATTGGCTGGAACAGTTTGTTATGTTTCGTAGAGTGGGTTGCTACACTTTGTTTCGTTGCTGTTTGTGGAGTCTGGGTGTCTGCAGAGACTGCGTCTTTTAACAATGTGTTCAGAGGACAGGCAGCTAGCGGATAGTGAGATGTTTGCTGTATGTGAGCAAAAATGTTTGGCCTAAAAAAACGCGTGACATCGCTTAGAGCACCTTTAAAGGGGGGGTGAAACACTCAGTTTCACTCAATCTCATGTTAATCTTGAGTACCTATAGAGTAGTATTGCATCCTTCATATTTCCAAAAAGTCTTTAGTTTTATTATATTTATAAAAGAAATACAGGCTGTACCGAGTCTTTCCGGAAAAACCGAGCGGGTGGAGGCGTGCCGTGTGGGCGGGAGCGCGCGAAGCTTTTGCTGTGTTGTAAACAGACAGACTTGTGGTTTATGAGACATGATTTATTTTTACAATAAACAAACTGACACCTACAGTGGCCAGCTAAACAAATGTATTTAAACACACAAACACACACCAATACACCGCATGCTCCATGATACATTAACTGTACGTGATCATGTTGTTTACTTGCTGTGCTTACACGCCGATAGTTAACAACACACAGACATTTGAAGCAGTTTTTCTCACCGCCTGCGGTTCCAACGCACGACCGTGAACCTTTATCGTTGGGACTGCTCCATCTTTAAGTATTAGGCGATCTTGCAAATCCGGCGTCGAACTGGGCTTTGTTTATACAACTATTACCGTCGAAATGAAGGGAACAAACAAGAACACAGTTTGCACAACTCAGTTGCTGCTCTGGAAAAACAAAATCCATCCACAGGTCCCTTAACGCTGGGTTCTTTGGAAATGTGTGCAGTGTTGTCTTGCCCTGGCAACCAAAAACACACATTTTTGGAGCCATTTTTTTTATTGCAGCGCAGCCGATGCACAGCGCTCTGATCTCTCTCACGCACTAGGCTACAGCTGCGTGCGCGCACTTCCGGGAGAAGTGCTCTTAAGACCCGTATAAGGAAATTCCGCCCCACCTGACGTCACACAGAACCATACTCGAAAAAAACTTTCCGAAACTTGTGACAAACCGGAAGGAGTATTTTTGGAACAGAAATACTCCATCAAACTTACAACTTCAGTTTTGAAACTTTGTCCATGTTTAGCATGGGAACCCAACTCTTTAACAGTGTAAAAAACTCACTATGCATGAAACAGCATTTCACCCCCCCCCTTTAAAGTCCCCCTGTATTTCATCCCTTAAAACTCATATTTGATCAGTGATCACCAAAATGACATATTTAAGCATTTTTTTCCTTGAAAACGACGTAAAATAGTTTGAATATATAACTCTACACCCGTGACTCATTTAATATGCAGTTCTATGAACATGCAAATTAGTCCCGCCCCCAGATTCACTTCGTTGACCTGATTGGTTACAAGTTTGTGACGTCAGAAACACCAGCGATTTCAAACTGCGTTTTTGAGACTGTCTTTGGTTCACTGCAGTTTTAAGGAGAAAATACTCAGCAATGGTGTTGACTTATGCATTTGTACATGGTTTGTCTCAAAGCATATTAAAAATACCACATTGACAAATAAACTAAATTAAAAGCTTGATTTCACAGGGGAGCTTTACAATAAGGTCTCATTTGTTAACATTAGGTAATGCAAAAATTGTTTAGTAAATGTTGAAATTAACATTAACGGCTTCTGACAATAGCGGAAGTTCGAAACTACGCTTGTGCACGTAGCCTATTCTCCTACTCCTTCTCACTTTTTCTTCTTGTCCACTTGAACTCAAAGTGCCCCTAGTGAATTACACAGAACACAACATCCCCCTCTTACATAGTCAGTAGGTGACTTATTCAGTATTTAACCCGTAAGGCAGTGTGTTTTAAGGCAACAGCAATAGTAACACTTCTTAACATACAAGAACATTATGCGTTACTGCAAGTCATAATTTAAATCTCTTAACCTAAACAATATTATTTAGAAATGTGTAGAGTATGACCCGGTCGATTTTGGGGAATTTGTAAAAAATAATTCATAATTAATAATTATTCATACAGGTTTGGTCCAGATCAACTGGTAACCCTTTATTTGAAGGGGTGTGCATAAAGACTGACATGACACTGTCATAAACATGACATAACAAACACCTGTCATGAACATGGAGTCTTTATGAATGTTTATAACTGTTGTCATTAAGTGTCATTCGGTAAATTATGACACTTTTAATGCATTTGACATTGTTTAAAATATCTTTATGGCAACTTGACATTAACAAAGACAAAAAATGTCTTTTATGACAACTTGACATTAACCAAGACAAAAAATGTCTTGATATGACAACCAGACAAAAATGTCTTATTATACAATTACATATAATATATATTATATATATATATATATATATATATATATATATATATATATATATATATATATATATATATATATATATTTTTTTTATTATAATATAATTAAATTAAATTATAACTAGTCTAACGTGTTCCACTTTACTAGAGGTAAGGGGAAATATTAATGACACTGTTGTTAAAGCATTTGACAGTGTAATAACCCTTAATGACATCTTTATAACTAGTACAATGTGTTCCACTAAAATATTCATGACACAGTTATAATGGTGTCATGACGGCCAAAGTTAAAACCAACCAAATATGACAGGGTAATGTAATGTCAACGCACAGCTAAATAAGTTCTTTAAGTTTGATAATTAGACCTGTTATGACATATTTGTGACAGGTTGACAGGTTATGATTTCTTGGTTAATGTCAAGTTGTCATAACAAAGACATTTCTATCTTTGTTAATGTCAAGTTGTCATAATCAAGACATTTTTGTCTTGGTTAATGTCAAGTTGTCATAACAAAGACATTTTTGTCTTTGTTAATGTCCAGTTGTCATAAAGACATTTTAAACAATGTCAACTTTGCATTAAAAATGTCATAATTTACAGAATGACACTTAATGACAACAGTCATAAACATTCATAAAGACTCCATGTTCATGACAGGTGTTATGTCATGTTTATGACAGTGTCATGTCAGTCTTATGCACACCCCTTCAAATAAAGTGTTACCGATCAACTTTACATTTAATTAAATCTCCTGAGTAGGGATGATAATATGTTAACCTGAATCTGCATTCATTTGTATCTCGACAACTAACCATAAACTGGTTATAATTAATTGCATAGATCACGTTTTACAGACAGGTAAAATTCAGCTCATTTGTAAATCAATATTCAATCACAATGGATTATAATTAAATATTAATGTGTCAATTAGGTCTATCTTGTTTCCTCCAACGGTATCCCTGTGAATTGATTTGATCTTGTGATCTGCTTGTCCAGCAAGCTAATCACGCGAACATTATCAATTCTCATACAGGAATAATTTCAGAGACAGGAAAGATAATTTCTGGCCAGGAATTTAGCCTTCCTGTTTTACACGACAGCCTAGTTAACTTTAGTTAAAGTATTACAGCTCGTAACTAGATCGTACACTTTAGTGACTTGGACATGAGCAAAAGAGATGAATCAATCAATGAATATAATGGAATTTAATTAAGGCAGAACTACGTATACAGTTGCTAAGGTTACATGGGATATATACAAACATCACAAACAAAACACAGAGAGGACATGTAAAGTGGAAGTCGCAGAGTGTGTGTGAGAGAGAGAGAGAGAGAGAAAGAGGAGAGAGAGAGAGAGAGAGAGAGAGAGAGAGAGAGAGAGAGAGAGAGAGAGAGAGAGAGAGAGGAGAGAGAGAGAGAGAGAGAGAGAGAGAGAGAGAGAGAGAGAGAGAAGAGAGAGAGAGAGAGAGAGAGAGAGAGCAGTTGGCACAATTTCACCTAGACAGTTTAACCCTTTGACAACACGGAAAAACACCATCTTAATGCTCTGAAAGCTCGATAAAGAGATATACTTGCAAGTGAACTTGGCTCTCTTTTGTGTGGCTGAATGGCTGCGTTCGTTTTGAGCAGGCCTTGACTTCTTTGTGTGTCGTTGGAGCGTCACGTGGGTCCGAGGATGATCCAGCGCGCGCACGTTCGAACCAAGGTTAAAAGTCTTTGAGGTAAAATTACCAAAGAAATAATTCAGGCTAAGTTAATTTACCCATCCGGGGCAATGAACAAAGTCGAAAGAAAAACAAAACTTAAACAAACAAAGGAAAAAGATCCCCGAAGAGGATCACACGGAGTTACATCTTTGCGAGGTAAGAGTTCAAGAGAGTAAGAGAGAGATAAACTGGTGTTCAGTCCTTTTGAAGACCTGACGTTTCCGCCTACTTTTGGAAGAGGGTCCAATCAGGAGGTGTCCCTTTGGAGGGAGATTTTATGACCCTTTGTGTTATAACCAGGCATTTGAATCTCAAATTTCATTGGGTGTTTAAGAGAAGAATCTTCACAATTCTTATAATACTAGTGTGTCACAAAGTTTAGCAAAATGTAATGTCAAATAACAAATGGGGAACAAAGATAGGAGTTTATCGAGACCAAACTTGCCACAAATGGATTTGGTTAAACATTAGTTGGCAAAGTTTGAAACATTATCCCATTAGAGTTTTCGAGAAACATAGACCAAACCACACCAAAGGCAACTCATGAGATAGGGAAATTAGATACATTGTTCATACAATTCTCAAGCGGATACATAGAACGATGTGTACAAGTTATGGGAATAGACAGTTATATTTAAAATGCATAATGAAGGTATTTATAATTAACTTTAAGCTATGATAAAATCATAGTCATTCCAATGTGACATGGGCAAACGGCCACACATAAAAACATCGAATATATCTGGTTAAATGTCTTTTAAAAAGAGAAGTTTCTTTCTCTTTAGAATCACTTTCTTTGGGACATTCCAGTCAGTCATAAAATGTCTTGTAACTGGACACCACGCTCTGTCCTGAGTGGGCTTCACTTGTGGGGGATGCGTGTGTGTGTTAATTTACATTCCGGCTTTTTGGGTCTGAAGGCTTTGGGACTTTAGCAAGGATGTATTTAGTTATTCAGATTCACCCTTCGCCCAGTCCCTACAGTCCCCCCTTTCGTCTGATGAAGTCCCTGTGTGGACATCATCGGACGACAATCATCACAATGGACGGATGACAGGTGAATCATGATGATCGGGTAGCAGGTGGCTATTAGGGCCGAGGGCTCAGCTTGATGAGGTTCAACGTGGCCTCTGGCGTGGTACCCTCTTTCTGAGGGTGCCGTGAGCTTGGCTGTAGATGTTCGCATCTGGTTGAGTCTCCTGTATAGGATGAAGGCCAAGCCCAGTGTCAGGGTGTGGCTGAGTACCCTAGAGATACACAGCGCTGAGTCAGCTGTGGTCCAGGCCTGGACAAAGGCGAGGTTGTCAGGATGGGCAGTCGAGACACAGCTTGGAGGACTGTGTCGATAGGATCAATGTCAATTAGCTGTGACCCCCCTTTTTCAAGCCACAGTTCCAGTTCTGGATCTAGGGTGAAGTGGTGGTTCTTGAAGAAGGATGGGATTTCCAGTTCTGATTAGTACTCTTCACTTGGAAGATGGTACAATGCCAGGTCGTCAAGGTGAAGGATGGCACCTTTCGGTACTTGGATTCACATGCTCTGGTTGAGCGAGGTGACACAGGTGTCAGTGTCATTCTGGTCATAAGTGAGTGCAGCTGTGCGCACAGGAGTTTTAACGAGCCACCTGTCACCTACAATCTCTGCTTGGGTCTCGATGACTTGAGTGCGAGGCTTAGCTTCGGCAGGGCAGCGGGTGTCGCTGATCTGCAGACCGCAGATTCCGTCAGTGTTGTCTCTGAGGAAGGGTTTGTTAGAGCAGAGATAGTGAATGTCTTTGGTCAATGTGCACACGTGCGGATTCGGAGCTAAGGACAGCTTTGTGTAGCTGTCGAAGTCAACCACGTCCGTCGTGCGGATCTTGATGTGAGTGTTAATTTTCAAAATCTGACATTGACAATGTTCTTGAGCCGGTAAGGCAAGGCAAGGCAAGGCAAGTTTATTTATATAGCACATTTCATACACAATGGTAATTCAAAGTGCTTTACATAGGAGAAAACAAAAGAATCAAAACAAATAAGAATAATTAAAACAGTTTAGAATAAAAAATAAAATAAAGTACAGTAAAAACGGTCGGGCGAACAGTGGCACAGTGCTCATTCAGTAAATGCATGGCTAAACAGAAGTGTTTTGAGTCTGGATTTGAATGTGACTACTGTAGGAGCACATCTGATCTCTTCTGAAAGCTGGTTCCAGCTGCGGCTGGCATAATAGCTAAAAGCAGACTCTCCTTGCTTAGAGTGAACCCTTGGTATTTCTAGCTGATGTGATCCTAATGATCTGAGTGATCTGTTGGGTTTATATTCAGTGAGCATATCTGCAATGTATTTGGGTCCTAGCCCATTGAGTGATTTATAAACCAGTAATAATACTTTAAAATCAATCCTAAATGCAACTGGTAGCCAGTGTAAAGACCTGAGTACTGGTGTGATATGTTCATATTTTCTGGTTCTGCTCAGAATCCTGGCAGCAGCGTTCTGTATGAGCTGCAACTGTCTTATGGTCTTTTTGGGAAGGCCAGTGAGGAGTCCATTACAATAATCCACCCTGCTGGTGATGAAAGCATGCACAAGTTTCTCTAAGTCTTGACTGGAAACAAAGCATCTAATTCTTGCAATATTTTTCAGATGATAGTATGCTGATTTAGTAATTGCTTTGACATGACTACTGAAACTAAGGTCTGACTCTAGAGACACACCAAGATTCCTGACTTGATTTTTAGTTGTTAGACCCCTAGAGTGAAGGTATGCATTCACCTTGAGAACTTCATCTTTGTTTCCAAACGCAATGACTTCAGTTTTGTCTTTGTTTAACTGAAGAAAGTTTTGGCACATCCAACCATTTACTTCATCAATGCATTGGCACAGGGAGTCAATGGGGCTGTAATCGTTAGGCGATAGGGCTAAGTAGAGCTGTGTGTCATCTGCATAACTGTGGTAAGAGATTCTGTTCTTTCTCATTATTTGGCTCATTGGGAGCATATACAGGTTGAATAGGAGTGGCGCAAGAATTGAACCTTGGGGGACTCCGCATGTCATGGATGTCCACTCAGACTTATGGTCTCCTATACTCACATAATAACCTCTCCCTTCTAAGTAAGACCTGAACCATTTTAGGACTATCCCAGAAAGCCCCACCCAGTTTTCTAGCCTGTCGAGAAGTATGTTGTGATCGACAGTGTCAAATGCAGCACTGAGGTCGAGTAGCACCAGCACTGATAATTTGCCTGTATCAGTATTTAAGCGAATATCATTTATTATCTTTATGAGAGCTGTCTCTGTGCTGTGATGCGATCGGAAACCAGATTGAAAATTGTCAAAGTATCCATTCAAGCTTAAGAATTTGTTCAGCTGATTGAAGATAACTTTTTCAATGATCTTGCCTATGAAAGGAAGATTTGAGATCGGTCTATAATTGCTTAAGATGGTCTTATCCAGATTGCTCTTTTTTAGGAGAGGTTTGACAACTGCAGTTTTCAGGGAGTTTGGAAAACTCCCAGAGAGAAGTGAGGCATTTACCACTTCTAGGAGATCTGCTTCTAAGCTGTTTAACACACTTTTAAAGAAAGATGTGGGAAGTGCGTCAAGGGCGCAGGTTGATGTTTTAAGGTGCTGTACGGTTTCTTCCAAAATTTTGCCATCAATTTCTTCGAAATCAGACATAGTAACTACTTTCTCAGGTAGTGGTCTGATCTGTTGGACCCCAGCGCAACTCAAGGATGAGCTGATCACCTTTCTGATATTATTGATTTTCTCAGAGAAGAAAGAAGCAAACTCACTGCACTTGCTGTCTGAGAGCATTTCACTGAGAATCTGGCTTGGGGGGTTTGTCAGTCTCTCTACAGTAGCAAAAAGAGTGCGTGTGTTGTTTAAGTTGCTGTTTATAATATTCGAAAAGAAAGTCTGTCTAGCTTTGCCTAGTTCCATATTAAAAGCATGGATGCTATCTTTGTAGATGTTATAATGGACTACAAGTTTTGTCTTCCGCCACATGCGCTCTGCTCTTCTGCTTTGTCTTTTCATGTTTTGCACTGCTGTTGAGTTTCTCCAAGGTGCTTTTTGTCTACCACTATTCTTCCTGACTTTCACAGGAGCAATATGATCAATTACACTTTTAATTTTTGAGTTAAAGGATTCAAGGAGAAAATCAACAGAGCCAGCAGATATGCTTGGTTTTAAAGATATAGCCTTCATAAATAGCACACTAGTGTTCTCATTTAAGCATCTCTTCTTGACAGACACAGATCTAGCTTCAATGGCAGGGGAGATCAATATATCAAAGAAAATACAGAAATGATCAGAAAATGCTACATCCTTAATAACAATCGATGAGATGTTTAGACCCTTACTGATAAGTAAATCTAGAGTGTGTCCACGATTATGTGTGGGTCCATGTACATGCTGAGTCAGATCAAAAGTTTTTAAAACAGTTTTGATTTCTTTTGCCATATTGTTTTCTGCATTATCTATGTGAATGTTAAAATCTCCAGCAATGGCAAAACAGTCAAACTCTGAGGAAATTGTTGATAACAGTTCTGTAAAGTCCTCAGCAAAGGCTGGAGAGTATTTTGGAGGCCTGTAAATAATGATAAGTAAAATACGTGGAGCACCTTTTAACACAATACCCAGATATTCGAAAGACGGGTAATTCCCAAATGATATTTGCTTATATTGATAGACATCTTTAAAAAGAGCAGCTAAGCCCCCGCCTCTCTTACCTGCTCTGCAAACACTTATAAAAGTAAAGTTAGGAGGGGATGTTTCATTGAGGACTGTTGCACTGCAGCTGTCTTCTAGCCAAGTTTCATTTAGAAGCATAAAGTCCAGGTTGTTTGTGGTTATTAAGTCGTTGACCAGAAGTGATTTATTATTAAGTGAGGGTGTTTAAAAGTGCTAACTTAACAGTCGTACTTTTTGTCCCCAAAGCGATCTTAGTTTGGCGTGTAATAGGCACCAGATTAGATGGGTTTGCTGTACGGCTTTTGAAGGCCTTAGACTTTTTATCATGTAATTGAACAGCAATAGAGAAAGATTCAGGCACACTGGGTTCCCGCTTGTTTTGTAAACATTTAAGAAAGTTACTGTTATCATAGCGGGGACCCGACACATATCACTGAGAGCTGGTATCAGTTGTTTTTGGTACACAGCGAGCCGCTGGAGGAGGGTGCGGGCCCTGGCGCTGTGGCAGAGGCCGAAGAGCTCTCACAGGAGGAGGGGGAGGGCGAGCTGGGCCCGCAGGCTTTGGTGGTTGTGGGGCCTGCCGTTTTTTGGGTGACATCTGGGGGCTTGCAGCAAAAGAATGGGATAGTCTAGTTCCAGCATACACCAGTTGTTCCATTTTCTCCGAGAAGCACAGAAGTGGAGATGCTGGAGAGAGGGATAACGTGTCTTGCTCTGGTGTTATCGGAGGCTGTAATATGCTGTCCTGGATTTCCTGGCTGTTTTCCAGAAAGTCTTCCTTGGGAGCTGAATCTTCTAACAGTTCTAGTATGTCACAGTCTGTCTGTGGTGAGCTCTGTGGGCAGGGCTCAGCTGAGATTGTGTCCGTCAGCAGAGGTTGTTGTGGCTGAGTGGTGTTATCATTGTCCTTGTGTGATGTGTCAGCCGCATGTCCATTCAGGTGCTGAAGTGAAGTCCTGTGGTCATTCATACCATGTCCAGGTGTGTGTGTGCCATTCAGGTTGAGTGGATTGACACACACTGCAGAAGGATGATGGAGGGAGAAGTAGATATTGTCCTTTAGCACTCTTGAACCAAGTTTGTTTGGGTGGAGCCCATCCTGTTGAAACAGTTGCCTCTGACTCCAGAAAAGATTGAAGTTGTCAATGAAGTTCACTCCTTTTATATTGCAGGTTTTTTGCAGCCATGTGTTAAGCCCAAGCAACCGTGAAAACCTGTTTGTTCCTCTTGCTGGGAGTGGTCCACTGATGAATGTCTGAACTTTCAGTCTTTCAAGTGTTTCAAAAAGTTCATTGAAATCCTTCTTAAGGAGTTCTGACTGCCCTTTATGAATATCATTCTTCCCCACATGAATGATGAGTCGATTTGCAGTCTTATGTTTCATCAGCATGTTCTGAAGTTCCCTGTTTACATCAGAAGTTGTTGCTTGTGGAAGGCAGCATGTAGTTGTGTCTCTGCTACTAATGTTTCTGATTATAGAGTCCCCCACTATCAGAGTCCTGGGCTCGGCTGTGCTCTGAGCTGAGTGCCGCTGTTTGCTCGACCTTGAGCGCCTGTTAGCAGTGTTAGCTACTGGCTGATTCAGTCTGTGTTCGATCACATTCATCACATTCAGGGATTCCTCATTCATTAATACTTCAAATCTGTTCTCAAGATGTATAGGCGGTGGTAGGAGATCAGTGTTTGCAATCCTTGTCAGAGCCGTATCTGGGGTAGAGGATGCTATTTCAGCAATATGTGATGCTCGGGACAATCTGATGTTTCGAGTGCCTTTGGGTCTCGCTCCTGTTTGTGCCATCGATTTGTAAGTCGATCGGTTTGTTTCTCTACACTCAGTATGGCCTGTCGAGGAGGACTAGATTCATGGGACTCACCGGCTGTATGCTGAGGGCGTCCATGATGAAGTTCTGTTGTATGTTCCGTCTGGTTTGGTGGTCCCACAAGTAACTTTGTTTCAAGAACTGCAATCCTTTGTAAAAGTCTCTGGCAGTTTGTGCAGCAAGTAGATTCCAGAGGAGGCATTTTCTCTTATCCTTATTAATGTAGGCAGTTGTGTTTTCTCTTCCCCGGAATGTAAGCTTTCAGTGGGAAAGCTGGTCGGAGACAAGAATTCTGCTTTTTTCTAGTAATCAAGCGTTTGAGCACTGTGCTGATTTGCTGAAGTTAAAATTAGGTGATAAAAGGAAATAAAATATAAAACTATAAACGATAGAGCAATAAAAAATATAAAAGCGATAGAGCAAAGCACGGAGCAGTAAGCAGGAGCGTCCGAACAGTAGCTGAGCAGGAAGTATAGCAGGTAGGTTCAGCTTGACCCTATGATGGGCAAGTTCAGAAGCAAAACCCGCTTCTCTCTGCTTGGGGTCGACGCAGAGTGGGCTGGCACTACCCAGCGAGTAGGCAAGATGTATTTGTAGAGAGTCAGTTGGCGTGGTGATGGCGGAAGCCAGCACAGTTTGCACCAGGCTTAAGGGTATCAGGTGCGGTGGAATTCTACCCATGGCTAGGCTGTCAATGGAGGAGTTCACCTCCCACAGCATGTCTGTCATCAGGGCTGTTACCAGCTGAGTTTGAGCAAAGTCATTCTGGAAGACAGTAAACAGCTGTTTCATGGAGTTCACTGTCTGGGTCAGCAGAACGCTCTGAGTGTTGAAAATTACCACAATTCCCTTTAGTGTCTTGTTGATGGTCTGCAGGGATGCACTCTGTGTTGTGAGTTGCTCTTTTATCTGTGGAATCTCAGTCTGAATTTCGGCTACATGCCGCCTCACGGTGGCTAGGTTCACTGTATTCACACTGGACATACAAGTGTTAAACAGAGTGGCGGCGGCTCCGGGCAAAGCACCCAGGAACTGTTTGGAGCGGTGGTTGTGTCCACCTAACTCCGCTTGTGTGATAGTCATTTTCTCAAGTTGGTTGAGCATGTGCTCGACATCGGCCCCGGCGTAAGTGAGAGAGTCCTCTGTCAATCGGGCACCTGCCCAGCTGTATTGGGCTACTGCGCTGGGGTAGGGTGCCCTGTAAACATTGGAGGGGTCAAGACGAACATGAACTTTCTGGGTGTGGATCCTGAAGTTGGTAGTCAGGAGTCCCGGTTGTTCCCTCAGGATGGTGCCTGATGCCGGGCCTGGGGAGATGCTGTTCGATGGCGGCGGCCCTCTGGTTGGCCGAAGGCTCAGGATGGCGAACCACAGCTGCATCCTGGTAAAAGTGAAAGGGACAGTGAGAGAGAAAGGGAGGAAAAATTTCAGCAGGTGTTGTCCTTGGTTGGCTCGGACAGTCTTTTCACGCCGGTATGCCACTTGCTTCGGTGTCTTGCAAGTGTGTCTGGTGCTGCGGTGTGCAGCACATGGTGCGTCATGGGCATACATTGGCATGACCCCCCTTTTGCAGTGTGGCAACACAAGCTATGGCGCAGTGATGTCATTAGGTGCATAACACGGAATGTTGTCCCGTGCACGCAGCATGTGCTTGTTGACTTCGGTTGTCTGGGGCACCGGTTGTCGGTGGGTGCAGACGGCGTTCGTGGGTGGTTGGAGGGGTATGAGAGGTTGTTTCTCACAGTGTCCATTGTTTTGTCATAGTCTTTGGTAAGCTGGAAGGTTAAGGTCAGGTTAAGCGGGGGCTCTGTGACATTTTGTCACACTTGTGGTGAGAGACTAATGCATGACCCTAAAAGTTCAGAACCACGGTTTAATGGGTTCGCTAGGTATGTAGCATAAAGCTAGGTGTTTCATGTGTATCTAGCTAGTGAAGTGTGTCTTTTGTCCTTATCATCTTAGCTGAGGATGTTAGGAGGCTAAGACTTATGTGGTTCCGAGAGTATTTCCTCGAAAGGGCATAGCCGAGATGAAATAAATGACTTAAGATGGTTCTTATGACTAAATTATTTCTCTGGACTTAACTAGTGGTTCACTACGGCTTGACGAAGTGAATGATAGGAGGAAAAAGGACAGATTTCCTATTCAAATTATGCTTATTATCAATCCTCAGGACCTATAGTTATGCCCTAGTAATTGTTGAAAATACTTGTGTTGCAGGGTCACAAAAATGAGTGCACTTGTTGAAAATAAACAAAATCACAAATAAAGGTGTGTCTGTTTCCTTTCTGGGCCCTATGGGAAATGAAACCACATTCAAAGAGAGGAAATGGAATTAAATCATATAGATGACCGAATAGACAAGGTAATAGATGACTGCTATTATTATTAAAGTAAAAATAAAAAAAAATAAAAACTTAAGTGAGTGGTCAAAACAGCGGGAATGATCTGAATGTGAGAATAATCAGTAGCACTAGTGAATAAACTTTGGATTTTCCCGGACCAACACTCCATAGTTGGTTACAGCGGTTGCGTGTTCAAGACTACTCTGTGTGTGTCCCTCCAAAGGTTTAGTCAACATGCTGATGAAAATTCTCATTACTATATGGATTCTTCTCTAGCTAGCTACACATTTTACATGTAATTAAACTTAAGTTTAATTGGCGATTTAGCCTACAGTGCTCAGCAAGGACTATGCCTAAACTAGTGAAGGGGAACTTTAGCTGAGAAGAATTGAAAGTACGGAAAGTGAAAAATTACAAACCCTAACTGGGGTTAAAGAAAGTATTCTAGAATACTTTGCACTGTATAAACAAAAGCTGTAATTAAGGCTTCAAGTAAATGATGCTAACTGCTAACTGTAGAAGTTATTATTTAGCTTAGCCTAAGCTGGATGGATGCCAGGATAGGTTAGCTTAGCCTAAGCTGGATGGACGCTAGGTTAGGTTAGCTTAGCCACCTAGGCTGGTTTGTTTACAAAGTGACATCACAAGTTAGCACTTCCTGTGACAAGTCGTTGTCATGGGAACCAGAGCATATCAGAACAATTCGACAGTACCTGAAGAATGTCTGCACATTTTAGATGAGTTATGCCTGTTTAAACGGGTTAAAAGGGGGCGCCTATACTTTAAGTCTTTCAAGAACTTGATGTTACATTCAGTAAAATGCAAATGTGTTTTGGCATTTGCTAATTTTACTCATGGAACTCTTCTCTTTACTTTACACAGCTTATTCTATTTGTTTACAGAGTAAGGAAATAGATTTGCTGTAAGTCAAAGCTTGTTTAAGCATATATAGTTACCTCCCTCTCATGCATGCTGATTTTTCAGCGAAGTGAACAGTTTTTGATCGCGAGGTAGCTCTTTGCTTGTAGATGCAGCTAAAATTTAGGTTAATTACATCAATCTAACAACTTTGTAAGGCCTTTACTTGTAGAAAGGGGAGCATCACCCAGGTTATATATATAACACTGTTCTGAGGTTTCTTTGTCAGAAACAGGTTTAGCAATACTGCAATTTGGATTTCTTTAACCAAAGCAGAATAGATATCGGTATAGTTTACAAGCTGCTGAGATGAGATTTCTTTGTCAAACAGACTTACGCTTTACTGCTGAACTTACTGATATTAGTTGGAAATCTAAGACTCTTTCACTTACAGTAGAGATGTCAATTCCAGCTATTGTTTTATCTGCATTTAGACAAGCCAGCAACCAGTGATCAAATGTGTATCGCATGTTGTGTTCCATTTGGATCGCAATGATCAAATGCACACCTGTAGGTTAACAGTAGTTTAAAACTCAGGTGGTTTTTCCTACACTCTGGCGTCAAGGTGACGTATGCCCTATTTGGAGCTAGTGTTTCCTGTAACCCTTCATTGTCATGAAAACTAATGTTTAGCAGTGTCATTTCAACCAACATGTAGCAAATGTTTGTTTCAAAAGAGTCGTGCAGTCTGTTGGCAGTGAGGCTTAGACGTCTATTCAAGATTTTCTTTAAATCAGTAAAATTCTAATTTTTCTAATGCAGAGTCTCGCTTCTCTTTGAGCACACATTTTCATCTACTTTAAAAGTTTTATGTCCTATGCTGACCAGGACCTTTTTACAGAGTCTTGCATTGTGTTCATACTGTGTGCCTTCTGGTTTTGCAGTTCAGAATCAATGGGGTCTTAGGAACCCTTTCTGAGGAGGCCTTCTGTGTTAGAGGCTGATAGATTTTGTATTTTCAGTTACAGATTAATTTACATTGTGAATATGTATCAGATGTATTCCACTCTGTTTGTGTCTGCAAAGGTGTGTGTGTGCCAAATGGCCCATTCAGATGTATAGCCCATTCAGATGTATGGCCCAGAGAAACTGATTGGTGTGAATGACAGTAAATTAGCATTGCTCAAGTTAGATCGATCTCCTGTGGGAGGTCCTAACAGGTTTCTATTGTTTTGTAGCCTATAGGCTTTGTCTTCATGTATAAAGTTCTGTCTCACACACAGAACTTTGGGTTAAGATTGTTGAAGGGCGACATGCTAACATCGATGCTGAAGGCTGCTACACTACAAACCTTCAATAAATTCTTCTCCCCACAAGAACTCTGGTCAAGCTTACTTATTTTATGTATTGGAGAAATCTAATACATTGGCGAGCCACCTAAACCACTGCTCGACCAAATACACCAAAATCTAACAATTTGGCGAGCCAGCCAGGAGAGACTGACAAGAAGAGAACTCACCAACTGCAACAAGAAGTAAACAGAGTAATTTTCAAGTATCTGAAGTTCAAGAGACTGCATCTGCGGACACAATTTATTCGAATCAACTGGATCCAGTCTCAAATATCCTAATTTGGTGAGTGAAACTTATCAGCTCTCTAAAAGAACATCTTCTGAAAAGAATAATAGTAGACCAGTAAAGAATTGTAGTGTAGTCACACATACTGTGTATTGTTGAGAATTGTAGGCTTGGGCCTTTTTCATGAGTCTGTAGAAACCTTTTAAATGATTTAGTTAATTCTCTTGAAACTGTAGGAGCTATAGAAATAAGTTTTATAGCTTGGCCCTGTTCTCTTGAGTCTCTAAGAATCATTTAAGAAAGAGGTTTGGTCCCTTCTCATGGATTGTAGGAGCTATTAAAATAAAGTATAAGTTTGGTTTCCAGTTTCTCTGGAGTCTGTAGGAATTGTTAAAGAAACAATTTAGTCCGTTCGTCCAGAGATTGTAGAAACTGTATAAGTTTGGTCCTTTCTTTGGAGTCTGTAGGAATTGTTAAAAAAAACAATTTAGTCCGTTCGTCCAGAGATTGTAGAAACTGTATAAGGTTTGGTCCTTTCTTTGGAGTCTGTAGGAATTGTTAAAGAAACAATTTAGTCCGTTCGTCCAGAGATTGTAGAAACTGTATAAGGTTTGGTCCTTTCTTTGGAGTCTGTAGGAATTGTTAAAGAAACAATTTAGTCCGTTCGTCCAGAGATTGTAGAAACTGTATAAGGTTTGGTCCTTTCTTTGGAGTCTGTAGGAATTGTTAAAGAAACAATTTAGTCCGTTCGTTCAGAGAATGTAGAAACTGTATAAGGTTTGGGGACTGATGTTGCTGCAAGAATTGGGAATTCTTGACTGGGTGCTAATTCAGTAGCCAATATTTTAGTTTTGAACTAAACATTCTAATTGTGTTAGAAACTAGACGTTTATTTGCCTTCTGATGAAAGATGCAGAACGATTGAAAGTCTAATGTCTAAGGGACAAATTTAAACCAATTCAGGTTAGAACTCAGAAAGAATTGAACAAGTCTTATCAATCAGGAGTTTTTCTTTTGTTTTGAATGTAGGATTGAAAACTAAGCTGAGTTAGTAAACTAATGATTTGTCTGTTTAACTGAAATGGTCAGTCAAAGACTGCTGAGAATTTAAATCTGAATAAGCACCTTTAACGGCTCAAACACTTTTTGTTTTGTTTCCACACCTTTGAGGGCACTTGTCCTGTACTTGCCATGGCTGAGTCTGCACTAAAAAATGGTAATGGCCCTGCACCGAGGCCAACAACAGAAAGACATGGAACAGAACCTCCAGATGTTACCATTGATCAGATGATGGACAATCTAAATGCATATTTGGGCAAAAGGCTGGAACTGAGGAAGTGCCATGATGACATATGCCAGAAGTATGGCATCAAGCACTCAGAGAATGGAATATGGGCTTTGCCGGACATTAAAAGGGCTTATGGAAAGATGCAGCGCTTAAGGACAAACACCAACAGAGATGGCTTGTCTGTGATTTTGGTAAAACAAATTCTACAGCATCGACAGAAGTGTGAGACTGACAAATCACCGCGTGAGTACAAAGCAGAGAAAGCAAAGGTTCGAGCACTGGCTGAACAATTGCAGAATGAAAAGAAGGACAAAGAAAGACTTTTAAATGATAATGACAAGCTGTTAAAGCTGATTTTTGGACGACAAAATTCCATAAAATCTAGCAGCAAGATAGTGAAAGAGTCACTCTATCCATTTAAAGACCTCAAGAAGATTCAACAACGTCAGTATCTGCTAGGAGAAAGTGACAGCAGCTTGAATGAGAGCCCTGATGACAGTGATGTTGAACCTGAGACACATGTTCATGCCCCCAAGAAGAACAAGAAGATCAGACTTGCTCCTGTAATTGTCAAGAACAGAAGGACTGAAATTGAAGTTGACAATGAGGAGGAGTATGAGGAGGAAGGCGAAAGACGAACCCGCATCGTAAAAAAAACTATTAAGAAATATGTTCCCTGTAAAACATACCAGCAAGCTTCACCAGAGCAAGTAGACAAGTGGTCAAAGGAATTACCAGACGTATACAAACAACCACGAAAAGTATGGCAATTTCTTCAACGCTTACAGAAAATCTACAACTTACACCCAATAGATGGTGTGATGATTGTTAATGTGAACTTGAGGGACAAGGAACAAAAGAGGATAACTGAAAGTGTTGAAAACAGGTAGGCGAGTTTTCAAGAAAACATTGAGGCTGGATGGGAAGCTGTACGCACATTCTTGTTTGAACTGAAACCTGCAGAGGTTAATTGGGCTAAAATTACCTCATGTATGCAGAAGACTGGAGAAAGTGTGCAGAGTTCGAAGAACGCTTCAGAAAAACTTGGTTGGAACATGCTGGTTTAAATGACAGCGAGGATCTTGACAAGGACACTAGCATGCCTCTGAAAACTGCTTTTGTAAATGGACTGAAACCTGAAGTTTCAAAAGCACTCAAAATCCAATATGACGACTGGGACAGTGTTGGAACATCTTTTCATAAGATTGTTGAGTGGTCAGCAAAGATTGAAAGAACACAGGAAGTCAAAATCAGAGCATTGCGATCGAAGAACATGCCATACCACAACAAGACAATGTGGAATGAGCATAAAGAAAATGAAGATAATAGACAGTCAAAAACTCAAGGAAGATGCAGGGATTGCAACGAAGAAGGACACTGGGTTCGTGATTGCAAGCTGAGTTTAAAACATCACACAAGTGATGATGAGGATAACCTTTTGAGGAGGTTTCAGCAGTTGACAGCCAAACAAAAACAGATTCTGCTAAAAGCTGTTGAGCCGCAGGGAAACTGAAGAGCCTCTCTCTGCAGCACCAACTAGTGACATCTCATCCGAAAACTGATGGACTCCATGTGTATGCAAAAAGAACAAATGAAGACACCACCCCAAATATAAAAGCATACACAGAAGTCTCAACAACTGAAGCCAAAGAGGATGTCCTAGTCGAAGGTGCTGCTATACAAGCCGTAAAGGAGAGAGGTGCACATACAGCGGCATTAAGACAACTTCAGCAAGTTTTGCCATGTAAACTGATTCAAGATGAAGCACCCAGAAAACAAATGCCATCAATGATGAAAGCTAAAACAAAACTGCACAATGACAAGCAATGCAGTAAGGATGACCACAAGGAAATTGAACTATGCCCTTTTGAACATGTCACAGGCTGGCCCAGTCCAATGAAAATCTAACATCTGACAGCCTTGCCCAATCTGACGAAAGACTCAGCCTGGTAGAACACAATGCCAAGAATCAATTTTCACCATTAGAATCCAGAAGGGATAGCCTTCAGGATATCATGGTAACTGATGAAGGAGTTAAGGTGCAGAGAAAAGATGAGTGGACTGACGTGAGCCATTGGGATTTGAAACATCTGCCTAGAGATGAGGGATAGACGGCAGTAGTGTTTATCAGAGTCCAGATATGGCGGGACTAGGGTTTTTAGGCTCTAGCTTGTCGCCTGAGGACGAAGACATAAACATACAGCCACTGATAAACACAGTAGTGTCCTGCCAATATTAAATAGGGACAGTTTTTCAGGCAGTTATGAACTAAAGCGTTTAAAATATTTTCCTTGGCAAAGATACGTTCCCCTTTTTTCTTTTGTGTGATTGCAGGTGTTCCAGCGTTTCAGAGGCATCCAATGTTTAGACCGCACTGCATTGGCCACTTAGATGAAAACTTCTTAACATTCACAGAACACAACACTATCCGCCACTTCCAAAAGATCACAACTCCAAAATAAAAGATTCCAGAGGATTCCAGCATTCAAGAGGATGCAAAGTTTCACCATGAACTCTTATACTGTAATTTTAAGAAGGAACCTGTATACAGCATGTGTACATTATATCTTTTTGCTTTATGTTCTTTATTTTTTATGTGATCAAATATGATCAAAGGAGGGATTGATAGATTTTGTATTTTCAGTTACAGATTAATTTACATTGTGAATATGTATCAGATGTATTCCACTCTGTTTGTGTCTGCAAAGGTGTGTGTGTGCCAAATGGCCCATTCAGATGTATAGCCCATTCAGATGTATGGCCCAGAGAAACTGATTGGTGTGAATGACAGTAAATTAGCATTGCTCAAGTTAGATCGATCTCCTGTGGGAGGTCCTAACAGGTTTCTATTGTTTTGTAGCCTATAGGCTTTGTCTTCATGTATAAAGTTCTGTCTCACACACAGAACTTTGGGTTAAGATTGTTGAAGGGCGACATGCTAACATCGATGCTGAAGGCTGCTACACTACAAACCTTCAATAAATTCTTCTCCCCACAAGAACTCTGGTCAAGCTTACTTATTTTATGTATTGGAGAAATCTAATACATTGGCGAGCCACCTAAACCACTGCTCGACCAAATACACCAAAATCTAACAAGGCCTTCTGCATCAGGTCACGCATCGTTGAGTGGCATTGCGTGGGGGCAGGCGAAAATATGGTGACTAACTGGTTTTGGAGGAAAAGTTTCTTGAAGCTGTTGTCCTCCTCTGTCACAGGTTCGTTGTAAGTTCCACAGAAAACTCGTTCAGAGTCGGTGGTGGTAGCACAGGCCCTTCTAGGTCTGTCCTACCTGGTGTCTGGGCAGGTGTGGTGATCGACGAGCGAATAGGGCCGGTCTTGTGTAGTTCTCTGCGGAGACAGGCAGACAAAGCAGCATTTCTTGGTCTTTTGGGGTTTTGGACCCAGCTGTGGGAAACTGTGCTGTCTCGCCCAGGCTGTGCAGCTGTCAGCTGTGGTGGCTGTGTGCTGCTGTCACTTTGTGATGTGACAGTTTTGCTCTGTGGTCTGTGGCTGACGAGCAGTGTTCTGTGTGCCTGTTGTAGGTCTCATGCTCAGGCACAGGATGTCAGGCTCGTCCCTCTTGTATTCTTTGGAAAGTCTTTTGTGAAGAAGCTCTTTCAGCAACTTCAGGGTCTCGGCTTTCTCAGACGTGGCGGCGCTGTGTTTGTCTGATGTGGGTTCAGACTTGTGCTTACCAGTGACATGTCGAGAGGGGTTCCGCTCTGGGCTGTCTGGGCTTGATGGTCTGGTCGATGGGGCTCGGCTCTTTCTGGGCCATTGGTCGGTTTCCCATGTGGCTCCACCTTTTGGGTGGTCGGGTGGTTGTTGCAGGTCCCAGAATCTGCCAAAGCACTCGCTCTGGTGTCTTGGACGAGCACCATCGCAGTAGTGCTGCTCTCTGCTGGCCTGGAATGGTCTGGACCCTCTGTTGAAAGGTCTGTGGGGTTTCAAGTCGGGCCTGTTTGAGGTCCATGGCATTGATAAACCCTTGGTCTGATTCCGGATCAGAGAATTCACGGATCAAAGCTTGCTCCGCTGCTGGTAGTCCATTTTGACAGTCTCTGTTTGACGGTCTAGGAAGCTGCGCACATCACGACTGGACGTAATCCTTAGCGGGTACAATCTGTCCCACGCGGTGACGTTGGTAACAGTTTGTAAGTGAAAGTCTTGCAGGTAGGCGTGCACGTGGTGGCCTCCTGCAGAGTTCGGAGTGAACGAAGGGATGTTTCGGGCCAGCTTGTCAAGTTTTTGGGGCCATGCCGTGGTTAGCGGCAGGGGTTCTCTGGAAGCTGGCTGGTGACATACTGAACAGTGGGCTTTCACCCCCCCTTTAAAGCTCTGGGTTCTTGGCTGAAAGGCCTAACTAACCTTTCAACTAAGTTTGTGTTTGAGATTGTCTCTGTGCTGAATAAGTTCATGGATTTCAGCTCGGGCCGTGTGTAAGTGTTTTTCACAGGCCTTGGCTTTAGTGTCTCTTTCTTTTAGTGCATTCTCCGCTCTTGCGATGAGATTTTCACCTTGTCGGAGTTGTCGGTTGAGTTCCTCTCTGGCTTTCCGCTCCGACTGTTCTCTTTCGTCTGTCTCTAGACGAAGGTTTCCCAGGGCATTTTGAAGTCTTTCTACTTCATCCTGTAGCTCTGGGTTTGCTGCATCCTCTGTCCCACGCTGGTCATGGGTCTCGCGGAGTAACACTAGAGTCGTAGATCTAGACGACTCTGAGCGTGGGCTTTGCTCCTCTGGGTTTCCTCAGCTTGCAGCTTTAGTTCTGCGGCTTTCCGCTCCAGAGCGAGGTTGCTCCTTTCGCCTGTGCGACGAGGGGGTGTGCCAGGCTCCCGATGATCGTGGGCCATCCATCTGTCCCAGTCGGCGTCCAGCTGCTCTTGGCTCAAGGGCTCTGCATCACTGGCGTCCTTGGGCAGGAAGGTGGTTGTCATGGCTCTCAGCCATGTCTCGAGGTCGTCCCAGTGGGCTGTAGGACTGGAAGCTCGCGACATCTCGGCTTACTGTGGGCGAGGGAAAGACAACACACACAAAGAGGCCAGTGCAAGTTCGTTCTAAGGTTAACGAGTTACATTCATACGGGCTCTGCCGTTTATGAGAATTTCGGCTAACTGATGCAGACAGTTAGACAGGTGGGACGAATTGTTTAGGTCAGCGCAGGGCCTAAATAAAGATTTTGACAGGGCGTAAACCTAGTGCGTCATTAACGACACTGGCTGCTTGGTTGTCGATCTGTTATAGCTTTCCATGGTATCTCTGGAGGTTCTGTCTCTAGGTGAACTGAAAGGAACAAATCACAACAGAACAGAAAAACAGGGGTGGTGATGGCGCAGTGGATAAGACACATGCCTTTGGTGTGAAAGACCCGGGTTCGAATCCACTGTGAGACACCAATGTGTCCCTGAGCAAGACACTTAACAGTCCCTCCAGGATTTCGCGGCCCTTTTTTGTGATTGTTGCGGCCTAAAATGCCTGATGTTGCGGCCGCTTTTCTAAAAAGTTGCGATGAAAGTTGCGATGTTCTTCTGCATTTGTTTTTAGGTTAAAACAGCAAATGTAGATAGATTTTATACTTAAAGTGCTCATATTATGCTTTTTGGCTTTTTCCCTTTCCTTTATTGGGTTATATATATATTTTTGTGCATGTTATAGGTTTACTAAGTGAAAAAGCCCAAAGTCCACCCCGAAGGGACTTATTATGTCCCACAGAAAACACTGTTCACCATCTGCTCTATTGTAGTCCAGAATTTACTTCAGAGACAAACGTGCTCACTTTGTAACACACGTTAATTAGAACAAACCCACTAACTAACCTTTATTAACCTTATAAAAAGGCAAAAACAAACGATTTAAAGACAGCAAAATCTAACAAACTAAGCTTTTTTTAAAACAAGATCTGCACCTGCAAAAATGTAAATGTGCAGAACCTCACAAACATTAAGCAGCATTTATGTCGAAAGATGCCAATACTAATAAAGTGCAAAATACAGTTTTCTTAGGAATCGCCACAAAAGTTAAATGGTGGAAAAATCTAAAGTTTAATACTAGCCTATATTTTTATATAGGCTAATATAATATAATATAATATGATATAATATAATATAAATTAGCCGAATATCCAATAAAACCGTTCTCGTTTCCTTTTTTTTTTCTTTTTTTTTTTGTCATGGAATAGAACGGAGAAAGCTATTTAGTGTAAATATTCTGAATTGAGAGATTCGGGAACTGGGTGAACTAACTTGCACTTTATAGTGAGTATTACAAGTATAACACAAGAAAGAGAAAAATGGTAATTCTTTAAATACAAGCAAAATGGAAGCAGTAGTGATAAGTCCGTGAAACACACTGCTCATTCATCTGTCAGCGGGCCGTGCCTGCTGCTCCTTGGCAAGGTGGTTCACTGGCAGTGTGACGCAGGGGTGGGAGGAAGCTCGCGACACGGAGAGGAGCAACGCGCTCGCAGATTGGCGTGGCAACATTCGGTTACTGAGGTTGTCCAAAAAGTCGCTAATTTGTCTCTAGTCGCTTTTTTGTATAAATTTCGGCTAATGTGGTAACATTTAGACCGTTCTGTATTTTTGTAGGTAGGCCTAAATGTAGAGACGATGGCGCCCAACATCTGTGCGTCTTCTGAACAAACAAGCGAGTTTGCTGACGATATGACGCAGCTTTGCATGGTACCGCGGCGCATGATGTGTCAAACAGATTGCAGAAAAAGTGCGGTGATGGTAAATGCAAGGCGATGATCACGTGGACTTTGTTGAAGTTGCGTTAATAGTGCGATCGCGACACGCAAATCCCTGAGAGGACTACTTAACCCCTAATTGCTCCAGAGGCGTGCGACCTCTGAAATGTAGCAATTGTAAGTCGCTTTGGAGAAAAGCGTCAGCTAAATGAATAAATGTAAAATGTAAGTAATGTAAATGTAAAAATAGAAAGATGGAAAAGATTGAAGTAAAATGACATAATAGAAATGAATAGGTCTATAATTAAATGGAGTAAATAATAACACAGGAAGTGTTTACAGCGGATAAGGAGGCCTGAGCCTGCTATGTGTGGCTTGGAGAGATGGGGATGGGCCAAACTCTTAAATGATCGGGGAATATCTAATATTCTGTGGCCTATCAATAAGTTTGCCTGGGGTGAATTGAGGTCACTCTGGTTGGAGCCAGCGGCGTGGCCAATCTTTCCGACGATGCCAAACACTCGACCGCCGTGTCCCCGGGCCTTTCCTTCCTCTATATATCACGTCCTCAATCCCAGACACCCGACTTTGGGAATTTCTACGAACAGGGAATTAGGAACGTTGCGCAACATCAAATGACGAACGTAATGAAAGCGGAACGAAACTGCGCTATGATTATATTGTGCTTGTATGGACCGTTTATCAGTTCGGACCAGCAACATCTGTGCAGCGCGAGTCGATCTTGATCAAGCGACACTGTTACTACACAGCGTTATTAGAGATCCAGTGAATAAAGCATTTGAATTCGCCACTGAAGTAATAACATCGCTGCGAGATCTAATGAGAAGCATTCAAATTTCTCCGTTATTAACCGCAGATCTCTATTATAGGCTATCTCTATAGCACTGACGTGGAAACCAGGAGAAACATTGTGCCGTGAATGAACTAGTTATAGGCTTTAAGTCCACAGATCAGCAACATTTCACCATGGATTTAATATAGTAACACTAACTGTAGCCATGAAAGTTTGCCTGGAATAGTGAAATGTTTTCAAGTACTTCACACATCTTTTCCCAGCACTTCAAAACTCAATATTATCTAAATATTATATATAGAAATATATTTAAATGTGATGACCAAAACATTATTTATTCATCCTTCAAAGATTGCCCCCATTTTTAAACCTGAAAGTTTCAAGATGTAGGAAAGCTCAAACTTATATTTAAAAATATTTTTTCTTTTAACAAATATGGAAATTTCTCTGGCATTTCTTTCTTTTTAAACATACCGAACTGACACCGTATCGTATCGAACTGAACCGTGAATTTTGTGAACCGTTACACCCCTAATGTATATTCTCATAATTTTTTATATACTTATTTTTTTTTTATTTGTTTACATGCCTGCCAGGTATTTTAAAGTTGAGGTGCTATTTGTTTTTATATTAGACTTTTTTTTTCATATATTTACTGTTGCACTAAAGTCCAAAAGTGAATAATTTGTTATTTATTACTTGATTGTTTACCTCACAGAAGTGCTCTGTTTGTTAACAGAGTTTTTGAATGTTAAAATAAGGTGAATGAAATAACAAATAAGGAACATCCTGGATCTGTTTTTTTGCTCTTCTTTATTCTTTTTTTTAATGTAGCCTAATATAGAAGTATCGGATCGGGACGACTCGGTATCGGTAGATACTCAAAATCAAGATGACTCGGACTCGAGGGCAAAAAAACCTGATCGGGACATCCCTACTTATGTATGTAGAAAATAAAAAGCAAAGGTTTTACTAAACAATGGTAAAAACAAAAGGGAATTATGAAAATTATGTTAATTATCAAAATAACCTAACCCAAAACGAGAAGGTGTCATTAAGTACAGCAGGGAGAGCACATGAGGAAGCAAGCTATAGTAGCGGGTTTTGGCCACCAGAGGGCGTACTCCCTCTTTAGTGGTCAACCAGGCTGAACAGACAACTTAATTTAAATTTAAATTCAAACTGGTTTAAATTCAATTCAAATTAAGCATATATATAGATGTTAAATAACCTCTAGGATAGTAAGGATACAGTCGTAATAACGTATCAATAAGAATTATTAAAAAGAATTTGAAAAAAAGAAAAAAAATAGAAATAAAGCCATAAAACAATTCTCAACATGAAATGAGAGCCTTAACCCACTGGGGACGGATTGGGCGGTACCGCTCAAAATGGCATACTTTTACAAATGTGTAATTATCTTAAAAAACTATTAATGATCGAGAGATGCAGTCTTTTTTGAAACAGGATAACAAACTTATCACTGTAAAAGCCTGTAATCACACACTTCCTTGTTGCGCAATACCACTACTCAAAGCCAATGAAATCATGGCGCTTTCCACTGCATGGTACGACGGTCGGTTCGTACGGCTCACCTGTGGTGCCTTCCACTGCCAGTACCGGTTACAGGCCGTACGGCCGCCCTTCGGCGCGCTTAAATGGTACCTGGTCTGTTGAGGTCCAAGCGTACCGTACCGTACTAAATGTAGTGAAACACGCAGATCACTGATGGTCAGACAGACAGAATCGTCACTACCACGTCATTGGATTTGCGACACGAGACACTAAACCCGCTACCAAGCATATAACCATAGACAACAGCAACACGGTACACCTGGTTCTTGACTTCGAAAAAGAAGAGATCAACACTTTAAAAAGGAAATGCCTGAACTCTGTGGTCGAGGTTGCAGACGGTTCACTCGCCTTGCCTAGGGAGCGGATCAGCGAGAGCTGATGGGGCAAAACAGAATGAATAAATGTTTCCAAGATAGCACTAGCTCGCTTTACCCCGTCTGGTATCATTCGTACCTACAAAAGGTATACGATCAGTCCCACCCACTTGATGATTACAATCTGCAGTAAAAGCACCCGAGCTAGACGAACCGTTATCCGCCGAATCGAACCGTACCGAACGTAACCGAGCGTACTGCAGTGGAAAAGCGCCAAATGTTGTTTGGTCAGATTCACAGATTGCAACAACCTATGGAAAATTTTTGCGATGGAGGAATTTATTTTTTACCATCAAGAAGTTATCATGAGTATGGTAGGTACTCTGTAGCCTGCAAGGGTGGTACTATACCTATAAGCGCAAACACATTAGTGCAGAACGACAGAAAGTGAACGGACACGTACGAGATAAACAAGGCTTGAACGGAGTGAGAAGCACAGGAGTTTAGAGAGTGAGAGAACAATATAATTAAAAAAAAATATATAATATTATATATTATATATTATATATATATATAAATAAATATAATTATTATATTTATTAGACTATTAAAATAACAATACATATCAATTAAGCAATTCTATTGTTTTAGACATTTTATGATGGCAAAACATGCCATTTTTATGGTGACAAGCTTCTGGAAACTACTGGTGATTGAAGAAGAAAGACAATTCCTAGCAAAACGCCTTGGACATTTGTAAATAAATAAATTTTTCATTGTCTTTAACAATTATTAACATTTACATGTTGTCAAGCAAAGGCTTTGACAAATATTTTTTTTGTTCAAAAACTGTTCAATATGTTTGTATGTGTGATTTTAAAAATTTAACTGCCAAAAATCGAATTTCCTTTTGAATTCCTAGTTTACGGTACATTTTCACTCATACTTCTTCATTAACATATTACATGCATGCTTATGTTCAGCTTAGGTCTTCTGAATCCATAGATACCAAACCATATGTTCCTCTCCATTACATATAGTTTAAAAAGCCAAAATGAAAAATAGAGAAATGACCACAAAGAGTGATCTTAATTTCCCTAAAGGTTGAATTTCAAATTTAATTTGAATTTGTTATGTTTCAAACCAAATTGAGTACTGTAAGAAAAGTTAAAGATTGGAATTATATTTGATGATAATCACGATCACTGTGGTGTATCAATGATAATAACCAAAATAAAACCAACTGGGAATAGACCACTTCAAAACAGAATGAGAGTAGAAAATAAGAGATGAGCTGACTTAGCAGGGGAGGCCACAAGGGGGCGCGTTCCCTCTAAGTGGGCATCAGTGACTGACCTGAGACTTAACTTTATCAGTGACTGACCTGAGACTTAACTTTAAGTTTAAAGTTCAAATCTGGTTTGAACCAAATTCAAAATAAGTGTACACAGTCAGGGGCAAAAACGGCTGTACTTTGCACATGCATGTAAAGTTAGAGACACAAGTTCAGAAATTCACTGGAAAAATCTTAGAAATCTTAGAATCTTTAGAAAGGATGTATTTAGTTATTCAGATTCACCCTTCGCCCAGTCCCTACAAATGCCATTCTAAATACCAATCAAGTACCTTAACACAATAGAACAAGTACATGTGGTTTTCACCCCTTTTTTTCACAATCATGTTGGTTTTTTGACTTCACTACTTTATGTCTAAGTTTTTCATCCACACAACTCTTTCACTCCTCCTGAGAGTGATTGGGCGGTTTTGAGCATGCAGATTTGATCCCTGAACATTTTTTTCAGTTTGATTTGGAAATTTAGTCAGTCTCATCCATTCCATTTCTTTCCATCCTAAGCAAGAATGAACTTGGTCCGATCTTTTCACGAATCGACGTAAAGTATACTTAGAGTTTCCTTAAGGAACATGATCTGGCTTCCTGATTCTTACTTGTTTCCCGACCTTGAAAGAAACCGGTTTGGCTCTCCTCTTCCTGTCTGTGTATTTCTTACTTTTCTTTTGCCTTTCCTTGACAGCATCTCATACACCAGCACATTTCCCCCCACGGGAAAAATGTCTACCTTCGTTCTCATTTTTTGGTTATTCAAAAGTTCAGATGGGGATGCACCGGTAGTAGCATGAGTAGTAGCGCGGTAATTCTGAAGAAACTAAACTACTGACGGTCTCCAAGCTTTTCTTATTTCTTCCGCAGATAAGATGCACTCTTTCAGTTCTCTGTTCCAGCGTTCAACTGCACCATTTTCTAGTGGGTGATACACACTTGTACGCGTAGGTGTGGGAAGACTCGCCATCGTCGCCAATTGTTGTATTTTGGTATTAATATGCAAGTCAGAAAACCAGTCAGTATCTGGTGTGACCACGCAGTGCAACACATCTCCTTCGCATAGAGTTGATCAGGTTGTTGACTGTGGCCTGTGGAATGTTGATCCACTCCTCTTCAATGGCTGTGCGAAGTTGCTGGATATTGGCAGGACCTGGAACACGCTGACGTATACGCCGATCCAGAGTATCCCAAACATGCTCAGTGGGTGACATGTCCGGTGAGTATGCTGATCATGCAAGAACTGGGAGGTTTTCAGCTTCCAGGAATTGTGTACAGATCCTTGCAACATGGGGCCTAGCATTATCATGTTGCAACAGGTGATGGCCGTGGATGAATGCCACAACAATGGGCCTCAGGATCTCGTCACGGTATCTCTGTGCATTCAAAATGCCATCAATAAAATGCACCTGTGTTCGTTGTCCATAACATACGCCTGCCCATACTATAACCCCACCGCCATCATGGGCCACTCGATCCACCGATGTTGACATCAGCAAACAGCTCACCCACACAACGCCATACACGCTGTCTGCCATCTGCCCTGTACAGTGAAAACCAGGATTCATCTGTGAAGAGAACACCTCTCCAAAGTGCCAGACGCCGTCGAATGTGAGCATTTGCCCACTCAAGTCGGTTATGACAACGAACTGCAGTCAATTCGAGACCCCGATGAGGACGACGAGCATGCAGATAAGCTGCTTTATTTTCTTTATTTTACAAAAGCACAATATTTTATTTTGATTGTATGTGGGCACATAAAAAAGTAGACATTTAACAGATTATTTTCTCCTATTTCTTAACTCTATATGAACAGAAATGATAGTAGTACTTTAAGTCTATTTTTCTGCTATGTGAAAAAAATCTGCCAAAACACGCCGGCGCATTTTTGGTCCCCAGAGGGTTAATATTAGTTTCTATGCGGATTTACTCCATGACAAAACCACCCCAGTCATTCTAGAATGATTCATTCTTTCCAAATAGAGCTATTTAAGTAATCTGGTGAAATTGTTTTTATATCGCAATATATAATCGCAGAAAAATAAAATATCGCAATGTGATTTTTTACCAATATCGTGCAGAGCTAGTTAAAACATCAGTTGAGAGCTCAGAAGCTCGTGATCACCGCTGCACTCTCGCTGTAGAAACACCAGCACTGGGAGAGTCTTCCAGAAGAACACCGATACACTAGCTCGTTGTATAGAACAACACTCTTCAGAGACATCTACACTGATCGGTGTTAAAAAAAAAAAAACTGGTGCGTGCATCTATTTCCTTATTTATACCGGTGCCGTGGGGCGGAGTGTGTGATGCACTTCTCGCACGCCAATGTGCATTGGCTTGTTTTAAAAATACTCGAATATGACAGGCTCCCTAAGCGTGATCCCAATCAGTCGACTACGTTGAACGTGAGCGACTGAAAGGGAACTGTACATTTCTTGTCTATTACCACCCACTGCTACTTATACCAACAAAAGAAATAAGAGCAGTTACAATAGCTTAATACGTGGGAGTGACAATATTGTATTGCAATAGGTAGCAATTCAAAGTCAATTCCAAATCAAAACTAGTAAGCACATCCTTTGTAATTGAAAAGGTTTAATGACAAAATACGGTTACACTTAAAGGAACACTCCACCGTTTTTTGAAATAGGGCTTATTCACATTCTTTCCTACATTTAGATAGGTGTGCAAATGCATTTTTGTCTCAGTGCATGCATTGTTTTAGTTTGACAGGGTCGGCGCTAGCTTAAGCACAATGAATGGAATCCTTTGTTGCCAGCTAGCATGTCTTGAGTAAAAGTGATAAAAAATGTAAAAAAAACACCCACGTAATTACTTCTTGTGGCCTGCTATTCACAACGAGTACAAATAGCGATGCAGATTATAACACTAGGCGATTTCCTAGACAGATATTGACTTGGGACTCTATTAGGGGGAAGCACAGGCGAAGCACTGTTACTTGGGCACAGAGATATCACGCAACACATGAAATCCCAAGTAGCAGTTTTTTGCCTAAGCAGCAGTGCTTCGCCTGTGCTTCCCCCTAATATAGTCCCAAGTCAATATCTGCCTAGGAAATCACCTAGTGTTAATCTGCAACACTATTTGTACTCGTTGTGAATACACAGGCCACAAGAAGTAAATACGTGTTTTTTTTTTTTAAAATTATCACTTTTACTCAGGACATGCTAGCTGGCAACAAAGGGTTCCATTCATTGTGCTAAGCTAAGCTAGCGCCGACCCTGTCAAACTAAAACAATACATGCACTGAGACAAAAATGCATTTGCACACCTATCTAAATGTAGGAAAGAATGTGAATAAGCCCTATTTCAAAAAACGGTGGAGTGTTCCTTTAAAATAGTTACAAAATCGATGTATGAGATGATGATAACTTATACCATTAATTGTACCCAGCATATATGTAAAATGTTACCAAGAGAGAGAGAGAGAGAGAGAGAGAGAGAGAGAGAGGAGAGGAGAGAGAGAGAAGGAGAGAGAAGAGAGAGAGAGAGAGAGAAAGAAAAGAGGAGTTAAAGAGAGAGAGACCCAAGAAAGGGACCCAGAGAATAAAAGAGGCAGAGCAACAGTTACAATCTTGTTTTATCCTTTCCCTGACCATGTGACTTTAACCCAAAAGTGAGACGTTCAAACTGACCAATCAGATAATTACAACTTCCTCCATGGTATGAAGGTGTGACAATTCATAGACCCCGAAGTACACACATCTTAGCCTACAGGCCTTGATCACTATCAGCCCCTCACCTCCAAATTGTCATGGGGAAAGAGGGGGTAGAAAACAGTAAAGCAAATGTTTTTATTCATTTAAAATATCTTGGATTATTTTCAATCCTACAACATGGTCACTAATCTTTATCACAGCTCTTCATCATTTAGTTAACCACAATGTGTATTTAAGTTCCCCACCTTCACTCAGGGTTTGACCGGTCTTGTTCGAGTTAGCGTTTATGTGTTGATATTACCTTGTGTTATTTTTGACTGTTGGATTATTAAACCCTGCATTTGAACTTTATCCTGATCTTCATCTGTAACATTGTCTGTAACATTGCTGACAGCATAAAACCCAACACTGATTATGCAATTTTAATTGCTGTGTAAATCAATTCATCAGACCTGCCTCTTTTATTATAAAATAAAGTTTTGTTACGGGGAAAAAAATGTTAAAACTCTGGCCAACCAGGAATACCACTTGGCCCACCTTATATCTCAAAGCTGGAGCCGGGCCTGTGATCAGTTCACGTGCCACAATCTGTCACGTCACATTCAGGAGAGCTAAAACGACATTTATTGTTTGAATTTTATAAAATTATAGAATTAGAAAGCTGAGACTTTGTTTCATATCATATAAACCTGCTCTTTCTTGTCTGTGGCGATTTCACTGCGAGATAATGGGCGTGGCGTGATAAAATGGGCGTGGCGTGAGAGCGTGTCAGTGTCAATTGTGTGAATCTCATGTTGAATGCGTGAGAGTTGGCAGCTCTGCAAGTTGTTATCTTCTGAGCTATTCTGAGATGTGCCTGAAGCCCGCGGTCTTTTGCTTCATATTTAATAGCGATCCATTTAGATCGCTGATGATGAGAAGATCAATATGATCGTGATTCATTTATGCGTGCCGTACCTGAGCGTGGAATAATTAAACTTAAAATAAACCTATTTTATAGGTTCTTAATGATTAATTTTTGATGAAAGTGACACTGAGAGTAATACATTTTTTATTGGTGGAATTGGAAACAAGCTTCCATACATTTTATCATCGGCGTCTGAATTGAGAAATAAAGAGGATACAAAACAGCAGTATTTGCTGAAATCTGTTCTGCTTTCAGTTTCAGTCAGTATCTCGGGTAAGAATGAATCTGCAAGTTTTTAGTCCAGAATTTCCCATGTTTCTCTACTGTAATACTATAATAGCCAACCTTAAAAAGTAAAAAATGCAAAGAAATGAAAAGTTAATATTTGCATCACAATGTTTGCAACTGTAGGATTTCATTTAAAATGTGATTTAACACTTATTCCTGAATAATATTTAAGAATTACTGAGCATTTAGAATTATTATTCTCACAAGACATTTCAAGTAAATATAATATTTATTTTTTGGGGGGGAATATTATAATCTTCTTCATACGGATTAGCATATATTTACTCAGGCTACAGTTATTTAGTTCGGACTGAAAGGGGAAGTGGTAAAAACTCTAATATCAGTAAAGATGTGTTGTTTTCACACACAGTTCTCCTCTATCCCGTGTAGAAGAGTCACAGTCGCTCTTTCACTCTTCTCTGGTAAGCATTTACACACAACACACTAAAACTTTTTGAGATTTTCAGTCTTTCGTTTTTAATCTCTTTCTAAAAAAAATATTTAAGATTTTCAGTGATTTAGAGTTTTGATTCAATAGCCTGTATTTCTCTCACTCATGAAAAATAGTTTTTAGATTTAGAAATAATGTTTACACCAAAGTTTAAAAAGGAAATGACCGTTGTTAAGTTTATACACTCTTAAAAATAAAGGTTCCAAAAGGATGTTTTTTTTTTTACATGCAGCGAATCCACAGAATAACAATTTATGGAAACTTTCAGTGAACACTTCTTAAAATAATTTTTTTTTCTTGATATGGAGAACCTTTTAATAATCTGAACATGGTTTTTTCACTATAAATTACTGGATGGGATGAAATTTTATGGGATGGAAAGATTCCAAGGATATTAAAGGTTCTTCATAAAACCATCAATGCCAATAAAGAGCCTTTATTTTAAGAGTGTGTGTATGTGTGTATAAGAGAAATGTGTTTGTATTTTCTGTTGTAAGGTGGAGTGAATGATGGAAATATCTGTGACGTTCCTCATCATTGGATGTCTGATACAAGGTTTCATTCTTATAGATTATTCCTCTGCTGAAGTAATATTCTGAAAGCATTTTCATATGAAAAAGTGCAGCAGTTTATTCTGCATTTAAACTTAAATGTTAATTTTAAAAGTTCCTCTTGTCTGTGTGTTTTAGGAGTTTTTTGTGGTTATATATCAGTCTGCCGAAGAGAGTAGAAGCTCTACAAGGATCCTGTGTTTTCATACCCTGCACATTTGATATTGATCAAACATATGAAACACACCTCAATGATAGTGCAAGGAGAATATGGTATAAAGACCCTAAGACTGTAGTGTTTAACTCCAGTATCCCCAGCGCTGGGTTGTTAAAAGGAGACATATTTGGCACTCCTACAGAGAAAAACTGCACCACCCGCTTCGATAATGTCAGTCAGAGTGATAATGGGTCATATTTCTTCAGACTTGAAGCCAGCGATACATTGAAATACAGTTACAGCAAACCGACATTCACCCAAGTTGAAATTGGTGTCATAGGTGAGTGTCATATTGTTCATGCTGCTTCTATCTTAATATAAATGTGATGCGTGACCATTTGTAAGGTAAAGGTGAAGCTTCTGGTGTCATTCACTTACAGTTACTTACCTGTACAAAACATCCGTTATGCTGCTTTATATTGTAAACTGATAATTATCATATTCTTTTAGGTTATCATAATCATAAACGCGCTGATGTGTAGCGCAAGTAGTTTTACCGTTTACTGCACTTTGTTATTATTCTAGTTTTTTAATAATATACCCCTTATCTGTCTTCCGGTTTGTATTTCCACAGCATGTAACATCTTTATGGATTTATGAATGAACCGCTCGTTTTAAAATCTTCCTGGCCTACTGGGATTTTTTATGACATTACAAACATTATGATAACTTCTCATGATAACTTTCATTAACTCTACAATAAGTAAATCCACTTCACAAGCTACTCTTCAACAGAATAAGAGTTACTCCAAAAACAGAATTCAAACACAAAATGCTAAAGATGGCTGAGCGCTTCATTCTCTGGAGCATAATGTCTATAGCGGCTAATGAATCTGAAGTCTCTCACATTCACATAAAATTGATCAAGTCCACAATACACAATGAGTTGCATTGAAAAATACATCTACTACTGTACAATATGTGCCTTCATTATAGGATGTGATTATCCTTTTAATGTTTGACAACATCTCTATGTGTTGTAGGTTCTCCACCCAGACCCACAGTGGATCTGTTTAAAGATCACAGAGTGACGAAGATGTGGAGTGAAGAAGGTGAAGGAGGTGACGAAGAATATGGAGGTGATGGAGGGAAGCTCTGTGAATCTGCGCTGCTCGACTAAGATCTTCTGTTCCTCTCGTCCTGCAAATCTCACATGGAGCTCGTCTCCTGAACACCTCCTCAACGAGAGCGTCACACAACAGCAGCGTCAGGAGCAAACTGAGCTCATCTCTGATCTGATCTTCACTGAAACTCACCGTCATCATTTAGCCAATTTCACCTGCACTGTAACACACCAGCTTCAGCTATCAGCAGATCACAAGACACAGGACCCGTACGCTACGTGTTCAGTGTAAGACAGGGATTCTTTCATCAATACTCTGATCATCTAGAATCAGCTGTAAATCATAACATAATTGCCTGAATGTTTTTCTCCTCCATTAGATGCTCCTAAAAACACATCTGCGCATGTAAGTGTATCTGGTTTTGTTCTGGAGGGCCGTTCAGCGACTCTGAGCTGCAGAAGTGATGCAAACCCACCGGTGCTCAACTACACCTGGTACAGAGACACTGAAGAACCACTGAAACCAGTGCAAGCGGACAGAACCTGATCATCACAACACGACCCGACACACAGCGGACGATACGTCTGTACAGCTCAGAACAAACACGGCGCTCAGAACGCATCAGTTCTGCTGGACGTCCAGTGTGAGTATCAAGAGTCTCTTCTAATTTACTCACTGTCATTAGTACATTAGACTTAGACTTCAGACTTTATTCATACATACATATATACTAGACGCAGTGGTGTAGCGTCTGGGCATGCAGGGTACACGTGCCGGGCTCACCGCCCAATAGAATGGGGGAATGTATTAAAGGGTACCTATTATGGCATTTAAAATGTTCCTAATGTTGTTCTGGGAGTCCCCAACAACAGTTTTACACGCATGCAATGACAAAAAACACTTTTGTTGTCTTATAATATGCATTTATTTTTACCTGATTTGCTCAGCGATTCCCAAATGATTCGTTTGACGACTCATTTTTCAAACCCCGCCTTTGCGTGACTCTAATCTGCGGTGATTGGTCAGACGACCCAGTCAGTTATTGTTTGCGTTAGCCCAAAGCTTAAACATATTGATAAAGCACTGCAGTACTACAATACGCTCTATTCTTTATGACAACTCCAATAACAACGACAAAGTTTGCACATATTTCAAAAAACACACACACAGCTTGGAGACCTAAGCTGCGTTGATCGTAACTGACACACACACACACACACACACACACACACACACACCACACCACACACACACACACACACACACACACACTACATAAAAGCAAAAATTATTAATAGTACTTACAGGTTGTGATTCGGAGGAGGAAGCTGATCCAAATAAACTTGGTATTAAACGTTCCTTCAGTATCAGGCCGACTCGCGAATCCACACTTGAAAGCATTTATGTTTGTAAAGGAATCCTCATTAAAATAACGCGAACACAGCTCAAGGTGGCTATACTTGTGTGGTACAGTTGTAAATACTGAAAGGGGTGGATTGGAATCCACTGCTGCTTCAATGTATATGTAATGATGAGTAATTATTATCAAGATATTTGTCAATATTTTTCTTTCTAAATATTAAATGAGTTGAATGATTCCTCTAGGCTTGTGAGATTTTACTTTGTTATAGAAATTACCAGTGTGATCACTGAAATGCTCTTTTCATGTATTCTTTAATGTCTGTATATGATATCTGAATGCAGTAAAGTGCTTGCTTATTTATCCCGGCTTCCAGAAACGAAATAGGGATTTGTTTTGTGTTTGAGAAAGGTCTTCAACGTGTTAAAACATATAGGGGTCATTGAAGCCAATAGTTTAAGGGACCATTTCTTTGTTAAAGCCTTACTTTTCCAGTTAGACTAAAGTTGAGAAAAGAACGCATTATCTTGATGTTTTGAGATGACTCTCATGTTTATAGTTTGGCCAAATCCAACCTTGGAAAAGTGTCGGTGTGTGTGTTAGTCTTCTTGGTTACAGAACCACTGGCATTATTGGAGATGGAGTGAATTGTTGTTCGAGACATGCTGGCGCTCATCAAACCCAAATCTGCGACCTGGAAGGTCATGACGTGGGTCCGAATGTGTCAGCTGCATAATCGATGGAGATACGCTTCCGTCTATCTGTATGTGTGGAAAATTACTGTGTTTATCTATTTCTAAGCCAATGAGAACCATTCAACCTGTAAGCAATGACGTAGCTTAGACCTTGGAAATGGTATAACTGCTGTGATCTTTGTAACTGTAAGCGAGGCGGCCTACGAACTCCTGTGAGAGTCTTGAAGCTGATTCTGCTCATTCTTCATATCTGGTTCTGGGTCTTTGACTGTATTCCCCTTACAATATAAACTCTAGCCACTGATTCTTCACATGCTTGTCCCTGGGCAGTGAAAAAAAAGTTCGCTTTTGATTCGCACTTCAGAACAGCGTCGGTCTCGTCGACTGTTTTCTGGCGCGCGCAATGAGTGGGCGTGTCTTATTCAAATAACTTGTACAAGTGACGTAAGAAAGTTAGAGAAAATGCATCGTTCGTCTATCGATTCATATCAGCGACTCAGAGTCGACTCTTACTTTTGAGAGACAATAACTTTGTATACGGTGAACTTTCATATTTAAAACTTTGCAGGATGTTTTTGTTCACTTAGATCTATGTAACAGACTACATGAAGGGCAATTTTCAAAATTCCATGATAGGTACCCTTTAATAATTCGTGACTACAATAAATATAAATATAAATATAAATATATATATATATATATATTATATATATATATATATATATATATATATATTATATATATATATTTATTTATTTATTAATTTATTTATTTTTTGTATGCATGTCATGTGCAGTAATTTCTCTGTAATTTCTTGTGTCGCGGCTGCCGTGGAACTACCCCGCAATTTTTTAATGATGCTGCACTACGAGCAAAAGCTGCAAAGCGCGGAAGCAGAAAAAAGAAAACTGAGTGTGAGAGGTTATTGTTGCTTCAGCGGAGCGCTCATTTTTTAAAACTGAAGCTAATAAAAAAAATTGCGGAGCAAAATGTCAAATAATCTTTTTCATTTGCCTAGAGAAAGGCCTGGAGAGTCCAACTAAAATTAGTGAGTAGGTTTGTGCTTTTACATTTTGGGCTGCTGTGTCACGATCACTTGTATGCATGCAGTAGTTTATTATTGAAACTGACTGAGCCTTGGTTATGTTCAACTTTTTTGTTGTTCCGTTCTGGTTGTGAAAAGGTTTTGGGTAGTGTCTTTTTTTTATGGTATTTTTTTTTATGCTACTGTGAACGTCTATAAATGTCTCTTCGATGTACACACACACACACACATATATATACATATGAAGAGTTCAGATGCAAAAGCCTCTAAATGCCATCTGAAATTTTCTTCTAAAATGATCATTTTTATCAAGCTCGTATATTTAAGTTAAATAATTTCACTTAAATGGCAAGAAAAATTACCCATTAATTGTCATTTAAGTGAAATTACTGAATTTAAATATACGAGCTTGATAAAAATGATCATTTTAGAAGAAAATTTCAGATGGCATTTAGAGGCTTTTGCATCTGAACTCTTCATATATATATATATATATATATATATATATAACCTTCACTGTTACTTACTTTAATTGCAAATATTTAAAGTCAGTTGTTTTGCACAGATTAGCATTATCAACCGTTACTGTAAATTATATTCACTTAAACAGTTTTTTCAACCTTAGACTTGTAAATGTACATTGAACGACAAGAACTAAATGCAAATACAATAAACATGACTTTGTAGTCCTTTAACCTGCTGACAGCGGACCCTTTTTACATGGATGAGAAAATGTGTACGATTTAAAAAGCATTGTTATTTGTCACTAATTACTTCCCTTACATTAGTGTTATTTCATAGCATTAATGACTTTACAAATAAAAATTGATGGCATAAATGTTTTTCTTCTCCATTAGATGCTCCTAAAAACACATCTGTAAATGCATCTGGTTTTGTTCTGGAGGGCCGTTCAGCGACTCTGAGCTGCAGCAGTGATGCAAACCCACCGGTGCTCAACTACACCTGGTACAGAGACACTGAAGAACCACTGAAACCAGTGCAGAGCGGACAGAACCTGATCATCAACAACACAGACCTGACAGACAGCGGACGATACGTCTGTACAGCTCAGAACGAACACGGCGCTCAGAACGCATCAGTTCTGCTGGACGTCCAGTGTGAGTATCAAGAGTCTCTTCTAATTTACACACAGTCATTAGTACATTAGACTTCAGATTTCAGACTTTATACACACACATATATATACTAGAAGCAGTGGTGTAGCGTCTGGGCATGCACATGCAAATGGGCCCGGGTTTGTGCTTTTACATTTTGGGCTGCTGTGTCACGATCGCTTGTATGCATGCAGTAGTTTATTATTGAAACTGACTGAGCCTTGGTTATGTTAAACTTTTTTGTTGTTCCGTTCTGGTTGTGAAAAGTTTTTGGGTAGTGTCTTTTTGTATGGTATTTTTTTTATCCTATTGTGAACGTCTATAAATGTCTCTTCGATGTATATATATATATATATATATATATATATATATATATATATATATATATATATTATATATATATATATATATATATAACCTTCACTGTTACTTACTTTAATTGCAAATATCTAAGGTCAGTTGTTTTGCACAGATTAGCATTATCAACCATTACTATAAATGATATTCGCTTTAACAGTTTTTTCAACCTTTACTAGACTTGTAAATGTACAGTGAACAACAAGAACTAAATCCAAATATAATAAACATGACTTTGTAGTCCTGCTGACAGCGGACCCTTTTTACATGGATGAAAAAATGTGTACGATTTAAAAAGCATTGTTATTTGTCACTAATTACTTCCCATACTTACATTAGTGTTATTTCATAGCATTAATGACTTTACAAATAAAAATTGATGGCCTGAATGTTTTTCTTCTCCATTAGATGCTCCTAAAAACACATCTGCGCATGTAAGTGTATCTGGTTTTGTTCTGGAGGGCCGTTCAGTGACTCTGAGCTGCAGCAGTGATGCAAACCCACCGGTGCTCAACTACACCTGGTACAGAGACACTGAAGAACCACTGAAACCAGTGCAGAGCGGACAGAACCTGATCATCAACAACACCAACCCGACACACAGCGGACGATACGTCTGTACAGCTCAGAACGAACACGGCGCTCAGAACGCATCAGTTCTGCTGGACGTCCAGTGTGAGTATCAAGAGTCTCTTCTAATTTACTCACAGTTATTAGTACATTAGACTTCAGACTTTATACATACACGCATATATACTAGAAGTATAAAATATTGCATATCATTTATTTTATATGCAGAGGAATAGTGTAAATAAATACACAAAATCTAAATTACACATATTACATAAAAAATATATTTTAGATATTTTTAAATATAAAAACTTCACTTTAAATATTTGAAAGTAAAGATACAGTGAAGGTTTTATCAGTTTTTTTACATACATATGAATGTAAATGTCAACAATAAAAGTATTTAATGCATAAAATATAATATTATATATATATATATATATATATATATATATATATATATATATATATATATATATATATATATATATATATATATATATATATATATACACATACATACACTCACCTAAAGGATTATTAGGAACACCATACTAATACTGTGTTTGACCCCCTTTCGCATTCGGAACTGCCTTAATTCTACGTGGCATTGATTCAACAAGGTGCTGAAAGCACTCTTTAGAAATTTTGTCTCATATTGATAGGATAGCAACTTGCATTTGATGGAGATTTGTGGGATGCACATCCAGGGCACCAAGCTCTCGTTCCACCTCATCCCAAAGATGCTCTATAGACCCCTTTTCAGTTGGTAAACATTAGGGGTGTGCATTGGCACTGCCCTCACAATTCGATTCGATTACGATTCACCAGGTAACGATTCGATTCAATTCGATTCTACGATGCATTGCGATGCATCAAAATTCTACTGCACACAACAAGGCACATTTTTCATCAGTCATGAGGCAATACAAGCATATTGAACAACAGATTTTATTGGCTGCTATTATAACTCCTGTATCTTTGACATCAATGTCATTAAATTAAATAAAATTGATTGGTACAGGGTATTGAATATGGCATTTTCAAACGCGGTCATCTCCCTCCACCTCAGCCATCTTTATTGTTGTTATTATGCCCCCGAAAGTCATTGAAACTTCAAAACTTTATTGTCCAAGGCCAGAAAATAAACAGTGAAATAATCGATTATGGCACTTTGCCGCATCGATGCTGAATTGTGCATTTCCCGCATTGCGATACATTGCCGAATCGATTATTGTTGACACCACTAGTAAACATGGTGACGTTTTTCTGTTGGCGGAGCTAAGGTGGTGGCAGAACAATCCCTCTGGCCCCTTCCCTAACGTTAGTATGCAAGTTTTGTTTGTGCCATGTTAGAGTTCCCCACTCCCACAAACAAACGCCAATTACGCCGGTTCTTGGGAATGACCGGTTATAATCGGGGATTCTGTAGAAATTTTGCTTGCATTGTGTCTCCCCTAACTGATCTACTCAGTGCTTCTAAGAGTTTTGTGTGGACTCCTGAGTGCGACTGTGCATTTCTAGCAGCTAAAGATATTCTTTGTAATGCTCCAGTTCTCTCTGCACCGGATTTCGGTCTGCCTTTCAAGTTACAGGTGGATGCCAGTGCTACGGGGGCTGGAGCGGTGCTGATGCAGGAGGGTTCGGGAGGTGTGGATCATCCTGTATCCTACTACTCAAAAAAATTTTCAAAGTGTCAGCTTCATTACAGTACTATCGAGAAAGAGGCTTTAGCTTTGATGTTAGCTCTACAACACTTTGAGGTTTATGTGGGAGGTAGCAACGCCCCTGTAATTGTGTACACTGACCACAACCCGCTTATATTTTTGTCCAGGATGTACAACGCTAACCAACGGTTGATGCGCTGGTCGTTAATAATCCAGGAATACAACCTAGATATTCGACATCAAAAAGGCTCTGAGAATGTGGTAGCGGATGCCTTATCTAGAGTATATAATCCTATGGGTTAATGAGGTTTTTTTTTTTTTACAATTTAGTGGAATTGTAAATTTGAGAGTGTGGGTGTTACGTCAAAGTACGTATCCTTGTCAGTGTTGTGACTCTTTGTCTGTTGATTGTTTCTGATCTCCCATAGGTTAAGTAGCGGCACCTGTGGGTGATCAGCGCTCCTCTGTGGCTCCCAATGCTGATTCGCTCTTGCCGGTGTGTGCTCAGTATAAAGGCTGACCAGTTTTGCAGTGTGGGAGGCGGGAGGTTTTCTCCTCCGTCTCTCTTCTGAAGAGACCCTTTCTTCTGTTCCAGTCCTGTGTTTTAGTTCTCTCTATTTTGTGTTTTGTGTAAACCTTGTTGCTGAGGTGAGAGATCAGTGAAATGTAGTTTGGACTGTTACAGTTTTTCTGTTTATTTTGTCTACTCCCTGAGTGCAGGGTGAGTTATTTTCTTTGAGTTTTGGCTGTATTTCTTTATTATTTTGTTTTCAGTCAAGGAAGCTGTAGGGAGGTAGGCGCCATTTTATTTGACTTATTTTTTCTCATGTTTATGTTTAGAGAGGAAGTCAGGTTTAGTATTGTCTTTTGTTTGCATCGTTATTTTGTATTTAGGTTATTTAGTTGACCAAACAGTTAGACTTGTTTTGTTTGTTATTTTGGCATTAGCCTCCTCTTGAAGTATTACTTCCTTGTAAAGTTTTGAGTTTTCTTGGTTACTGTTATATGTTCCCTGAATAAATTTCTTTTCAATTTGGAAAGTGGTTTCTAGTGTGGAATCAGTACTGGGACAGGAGACAGGGGCTCTGAAGACGTTTCTTTATTTTCAGACTTATTTAATTCTGTTCGTTCTCCTCTACCCTAGACAGGGGAGGACGTAACAGCTTGTTTCGTAATGACTGGAGAAAATCCGATTTTATCTTAATGTGCAAGGTCACTCACTGCCCAGGAACGCGATTGTTATTTGCTAAAGTTAGTTTTAACAGACGGAACCAGATTGGCCGACCCGTAGCCGTTACACACTCACTCAATGATGGACGATCTGACAGGATTAACGTTACCTCGGTTGAGTGGCCTGACTTCTACACCTACCTTATAGAGAAACCGAGTGTAAAGAGAAACTGAGGGCATATACATCTTTAGATGCCTATAACTATGTGATGAATGGTCACGTACAAGACTTGTGTGGTACGATCCGCAGTTCTGCCTAGCCAGCGCCAAGAAGACGACAATGTAAAGAGTGACATTATGGTGCAATTTTAGTGATGTGAATATTTGCTAGAAATAAAAATTCCAGATACAGCATATTCATTTTTCATTGATTCCAGCACCCAACAACACAACAAGATGACATTTAATAATAATAATAACAATTTAAGCTCCTTATTAAGTAGCCGAATCTGTGCTGGTTTGTATTGGCCGCCTGCAGTTTTCCCTTCGTTTTGCCTCCAGCTAGCGCTGTGACGTAACTGTGATATCGGCTTGAAATTGGTATATCGGGTTGAGATCTGGTGACTGTGGGGGCCATTTTAGTACAGTGAACTCATTGTCATGTTCAAGAAACCAATTTGAAATGATTCGAGCTTTCTGACATGGTGCATTATCCTTCTGGAAGTAGCCATCAGAGGATGGGTACATGGTGGCCATAAAGGGATGGACATGGTCAGAAACAATGTTCAGGTAGGTTGTGGTATTTAAACGATGCCCAATTGGCACTAAGGGGCCTAAAGTGTGCCAAGAAAACATCCCCCACACCATTACACCACCACCACCAGCCTGCACAGTGGTAACAAGGCATGATGGATCCATGTTCTCATTCTGTTTACGCCAAATTCTGACTCTATCATCTGAATGTCTCAACAAAAATCGAGACCCATCAGACCAGGCAACATTTTTCCAGTCTTCAACTGTCCAATTTTGGTGAGCTCTTGCAAATTATAGCCTCTTTTTCCTATTTGTAGTGGAGATGAGTGGTACCCGGTGGGGTCTTCTGCTGTTGTAGCCCATCCGCCTCAAGGTTGTGTGTGTTGTGGCTTCACAAATGCTTTGCTGCATACCTCGGTTGTAACGAGTGGTTATTTCAGTCAAAGTTGCTCTTCTATCAGCTTGAATCAGTCGGCCCATTCTCCTCTGACCTCTAGCATCAACAAGGCATTTTCGTCCACAGGACTGCCGCATACTGCATGTTTTTCCCTTTTCACACCATTCTTTGTAAACCCTAGAAATGGTTGTGTGTGAAAATCCCAGTAACTGAGCAGATTGTGAAATACTCAGACCGGCCAGTCTGGCACCAACAACCATGCCACGCTCAAAATTGCTTAAATCACCTTTCTTTCCCATTCTGACATTCAGTTTGGAGTTCAGGAGATTGTCTTGACCAGGACCACACCCCTAAATGCATTGAAGCAATTGCCATGTGATTGGTTGATTAGATAATTGCATTAATGAGAAATTGAACAGGTGTTCCTAATAATCCTTTAGGTGAGTGTATATATACACATCTCTTGGCTTGGCTTCGCGAACAAAGATTTAGGAAGGATATCCACGTTTTCTACAGGCATGCTGGTGGCTGACGAGGCCTATGCGGGACAGGCAGGTCCTGCCACAACTGCTGCAGGTAAAGGTCTGGTCCAGGATGAATGATGAGGGGACACGGTTCTTTCTTCTTCTCCTTTTGTCCTCCATACTGGCCCTGCGGGTATCTTCAAAGAGGGAGGTGGCCTGATGGACTGTGCGCCGCCAGGAGTCGCGATCAGCTGCTTGTATTGCCCACTGACGGTGATCGATGCAACAAGCAGTGAGGGACTTCTTCAGGGAGTCTTTGTACCGCTTTTGTGGTGCCCCGATGTTGCGGTAGCCAGAGGACAATTCTCCATACAGCACAATCTTAGGTAAGCGATGGTTTTCCACCCTGGAGACGTGCTCTGCCCAGCGAAGTTGCATCTTGAGGACCGTAGCCTCGATGCTAGTGACCTCCGCTGATTCGAGGACTTCAGTGTTGGCGACAAAGTCATTCCAACAGATGTTGAGGATTGTGCGGAGGCAACGCTGGTGGAAGCGCTCGAGGAGTCTCAGGTGATGGCGGTACGTGACCCAGGACTCTGCGCCATACAGAAGAGTGGTCAGCACGACAGCTTTGTATACACTGACCTTAGTGTCTTTTTTGAGGTTGTTGTTGTTCCAGACACGTCCGTATAGTCTGCTGAATGCTCTGTTTGCCTTGGCCAGCCTGTTGTCAACTTCTTTGTCGATCTTGGCATCAGACGAGATCACGCACCCCAAGTAGCTGAAATGGTGGACAGCCTTCAGTTCTGTTTGTTCGATCGAGATGCTTGGTGGATGGTACTCTTTTTTTGGTGCGGGCTGATGCAGAACTTCAGTCTTCTTCAAGCTGACTTCAAGGCCGAAGATCTGAGCAGTTTTCGCGAAACAGGACGGGATTCGCTGCATAGCTGCCTCTGTGTGAGCAAGGAGGGCGGCATCGTCAGCAAACAACAGCTCCCGGATCAGTAGCTCCATGGTCTTTGTACGGCCCTGCAGGCGCCTCAGGTTGAACACGCTCCCGTCGAGACGAAAACGGATGTATACGCCATCGGTGTCGTCGAGATCCTCTGTGATCTGCTGGAGCATCATGCTGAACAAAATGGTGAACAGTGTGGGAGCAAGAACACAACCCTGTTTTACACCGTTTGCAATAGGGAAGGGCTGCGAAAGGTCGTTGCTGTATCTGACTTGTCCAAGCTGGTCTTCATGAAGCTGGATGATCATGGTGAGGAACTTCGGTGGGCAGCCTAGCTTTTCCAGAATTTTCCAAGTCCCTGTCTGCTCACGGTATCAAATGCTTTTGTCAGGTCCACAAAGGTGACGTACAGGGCTTTGTTTTGTTTCCGGCACTTCTCCTGAATCTGCCTCAGGACAAACACCATGTCTGTGGTTCCCCGGTTGGCTCTGAAGCCACACTGTGTCTCTGGAAGGTGATCTTCTGCTATCGCGGGTACTAGTCGATTCAGCAAAACTCTTGCAAGGATTTTGCCAGCGACGGAAAGAAGTGTTATGCCTCGATAATTTGAGCAGTCTGACTTCTCCCCTTTGTTCTTATACAGAGTAATGATGACTGCATCACGGAGGTCTTGAGGGAGTTTTCCCTGCTCCCAGCAGCAGACGAAAAATTCATGGAGTTTGGTGTGTAGTGTTGGGCCTCCGTTCTTCCATACCTCAGGAGGGATGGCATCAACTCCTGCAGCTTTTCCACTCTTTAGCTGTTTAATGGCTTCCTCAGTCTCTTTTAGTGTTGGTGCCACATCCAATTCAGTTTTCACTGGTTGTTGTGGAATGCGGTTAATCGCTGGTTCTTGGACTGAGTGGCTAGCATTGAAAAGGCTATAAAGTGTTCGGACCAGCGCTTCAGGATATGGTCCTTTTCGGTGAGTAGTTTTTTTCTGCCTGCACTCCGCAGGGGGCTCAGGGTTTGGTACGAGGGACCATAATTATGCCGCTTTTAGGGCTTCATAGAAACCCCTGTAGTCACTATTGTCAGCGCAAAGCTGAGTTTTTACTGCGAGGTTTGTCCACCACTCGTTCTGAATCTCTCGCAGCTTACGCTGGAGGGTGCTGCATTCCAGACGGAAGGCTGATTTTTTTATGTGGACAGGATGGTTGGGCCAGGTGGGCCTTGTGTGCTGATCTTTTCTTTGACAGCAGCTCCTGGACATCTAAGTTGTTCTCATCGAACCAATCCCTGTTTTGCTTTATGGAGAATCCGAGGGTATCTTCAGATGTTTGCAGAACAACAGTTTTGATGCGGTGCCACAGCACTTCTGGGGATGTAGGCGAGTCGGCTAGGAAGATGGGTTCCTCTAGCCCAGACCGTAGGCTCTCCTGGAAAGCTGCTCTGACTGCGGCAGACTGAAGGCTGCAGACATTGATACATATATATACACATTAGGGATGCGCGGTATACCGGTACTGCAAAAATACCGGTATATATTATATTTCAAACGGTACAATATCATAATTTTGTTCAATTCGGTATTTAATGCGCTGCTGTTTCGAAGTTCACCGCTAGGCGGCAGTGCGCTACCTAAACTGACGCGGGTCATGCGAAACCGGCAAACGGTGACAACAGAGGAAAACCATGGATCAAACGAAGCTCATTCGAATTTCTACATGCCCGAAATTAATAAATAGAGAGAGCAGTATGAGTGAAATAAGGCATTACTTTGTCTACAAAAGTCATGAAAAAGTAAAGAAACAGATCTCAATGCACCACTCTGCAAACGGGGAGGCAACACATCAAATCTGCCGAAGCACTTGACTTGTCAGTTGCTCATCTTGACTTGTTCAAAGAGTTCAGAGATCGACAGGTTAGTCCATCATTCAACTGATTTAATTTAAACTTTTATTGAACACTGAACAGCGCACATACATAAGAGCTTATCAATTATAGCTATATTACGGTAAACACGAAAGCTCAAATCTGCTTGCATGACACGCTAGAAGAACCAATTCAGTTTAGGTCTAATCATTGTTATACTTTCAAACAAACATTGAATTTGAATGAATTTGAATGAATAAAAATTGAATAATATTCATTTTAGTATTAGTGATAGTAAAAAAGAATGGCATATTAGTGCCGCTGTGAGAGAGAGAGGAGAGAGAGAGAGAGAGAGAGAGAGAGAGAAAGAGAGAGAGAGAGAGAGAGAGAGAGAGAGAGAGAGAGAGAGAGAGAGAGAGAGAGTGATATGAATATTACTATTACAATTAAGCTACATTTGTCAACATTCATTAGGTAACCTGACCTAACAGTATTATAGCATTTATTAATCTATAGCCTATCAATCAGTAATTAAATGACCAAAAAAATTAAATATACTAATACATGTTTAGCATGTTAACATTACTTTATGCAATGCAATAAAACTAATATGAACCCAAACAGTAACCAAACCAAGATAAATAAATGCAATAAATGTTGATAATTCTCTGTTGATGCATGACAGCTAATGGCATGACATGTCATTTCATTATTCTATTATTAGCCTGTGAATCTATTATTATAGATATTAACCTATTTTAATTGTATAATTTCAGGGTTTTTTTCAAAATCAAAATTTAACCTACTGTATGTTCCCTGACTGATTTTTTTTTTTTTAATGTACATTTTGATACCTTTTCTTTGCGCATTTGGTAGTAGAGAGTTTCAAGCAGTGTTTTTAAAGTGTCACTTAAATTGAGACTTTTTTTTTTTTTTACTTGTGGTATCGATTTAGTATCGATACCGAGGTATTAGATTCTGGTATCGTACCGAAGCCAAAATTGTGGTATCGAACCATCCCTAATATACATATATTAATATTAAACATAATATATAAAACCTTCACTGTTACTTACTTTAATTCCAATTTAAGGTCAGTTGTTTTGCACAGATTAGCATTATCAACCGTTACTATAAATTATATTCGCTTAAACAGTTTTTTCGACCTTTACTAGGCTTGTAAATGTACAGTGAACGACAAGAACTAAATGCAAATATAATAAACATGACTTTGTAGTCCTTTAACCTGCTGACAGTGGACCCTTTTTACATGGATCAGAAAATGTGTACGATTTAAAAAGCATTGTTAATTTGTCACTAATTACTTCCCATACTTACATTAGAGTTATTTCATAGCATTAATGACTTTACAAATAAAAATTAATGGCCTAATTTTTTTTTCTTCTCCATTAGATGCTCCTAAAAACACATCTGTAAATGCATCTGGTTTTGTTCTGGAGGGCCGTTCAGCGACTCTGAGCTGCAGCAGTGATGCAAACCCACCGGTGCTCAACTACACCTGGTACAGAGACACTGAAGAACCACTGAAACCAGTGCAGAGCGGACAGAACCTGATCATCAACAACACAGACCTGACAGACAGCGGACGATACGTCTGTACAGCTCAGAACGAACACGGCGCTCAGAACGCATCAGTTCTGCTGGACGTCCAGTGTGAGTATCAAGAGTCTCTTCTAATTTACACACAGTCATTAGTACATTAGACTTCAGATTTCAGACTTAAAAGCTAAAAAAATAGATAAATAAAAATAAAATTATATTAAATATGTCATATATTAAATCATTTTAATGTATTTTAAAGCTGCAGTCCGTAGTTTTTCCTCTTTGTCGCCATCTGCAATTGCAGTTATTCGTGGAATCATCAACTTTACGTGGGTTGTGCCTCGGCACAGCACAGGTGGATTAACACAATGTTTTGAGGAGAATGTGCAGTGTCTGCTCGTTCAAACTAAGTTGTCCTATAACAGACGAAAGTCATAACGCATTATGCTCTATACTGTGACAGCCTGAATTATGCTGGATGTCCATTGTGAATGTTTGGCAATCGCTATTATCAATCAGTTACTCACATTCAACAGGACTGAATTAATTGATTTCTCATATACTCTCAATGCAAAAAAAAGAAAATGTTATTTTGATTAGGATTTAATGTGCAAACCCTAACATTAATGATCCAAGTAATGAGGCCTGTCAGTAGATACTGACTTTTTTCTGTGAACATCACTGAACTGCAATTTTATGTTCATTGTCAGCAGGGTTCCAGACTGCGACCAAATTGATCGCATATGCGACCGTTTTTTGAGAATGTGCGAGTTAAAATTGTATGTAGTCGCATTAGTGCGAGTGGACGCTCGCGCAACAGAACGCTGTTGTATCAGCAGCTGCTGCAGTCCATAACGTAACTTATGTTCAAAATGAACAAGTAGCCTACATCATGAATCCATTTTCCAAACCGTGTTTTTGACTTATCCTGAATCACTCAGTACGCTTATAATAAGTGTTTATATTCTGACTATTTTATTCCGGGCTCGGCTCGGTTGCGGAGTTGCCCAGTGCCTGCTTGACTCGCCATAGACATTAACGGAGAGAAGTATCTCCGGCTACAATGTTCTTCCGCAAGACACGTGCAGTTTATTTATTGACGAACGTACACGTCACGCGCATTGCACACTGATGGTGAAACGCACCAATTACGAATTCAGGAATTAAGGCATATAAAAATGAAAAGGTCTTACGAAACACCAGTGCCTCTTCCTACGTCTTCAGCGGTTAGATGAGAGTAATCGCTCGACAGAGGAAAAAGGAAATTATTATAAAATGCAGAAGGTAAGGAGTGTGAGATTTCTGATTTTTGTTACAACTATAAACTTTGATAACGAAAATCTGTATCAGCGTATTATAATACTCTAATCTTTTAAAATGTAATGCATACATTTGAATGTTTAATGATTTTTAAGATAGAAAGATGATGCTGATAGAAAGATGATAATAGACAGACAGATAGACAGATAGATAGATATAATTCAAATGTAAATAGATAGATTGCATACACTCTAGTCTAAACAATGCTGGGTTGTTTAAACTCAAATTTGGGTCAAATATTGACAAACCCAAATGTTGAGTTAAAAATTAAATTTAAAATTTTAACCCAACTTCAACTTTCACTTTCAACTGTAGATTTTTTTCATTACATTTTTAACCCAACATTTGGGTTTGTCCATATTAGACCCAAATTTGGGTTGAAACAACCCAGCATTTTTTTATCTGTAAAATTACAGATTAAAATTACAGATTAAAAATACTGTCCAAAATCCATGAAAATCCTGAAATATGGCAATGATAATTACCATATATTACATGTGTTTTTATATAATATATTACAGGCATTTATGCTGCAACCCAGAAAGCCTTTGCTAGCCTTGGTCCATTAAAACCACTAATTCATCAGCATGTGATTAATCCCATGGCATGTAGCAAAAAAAAAGGTGCGACCAAATCATATGCTGGTGCGACCAACTGAGAAAGTTGGTAGCACCAGTGCAACTGTGGAAAAGTTAGTCTGGAGCCCTGGTCAGTGAGTTTAGATTTATTCCCAGATGTGCTTCAGTTGTTCACAGAGTAGCTGTTGTCAGTTCAGACTAACACACTGTCCTGTCGACAGATGAAAAACAGTCCTATATTGTTTACTACAAATTATCATCATATAGTCTTTGATTTGTTTTAGCACAGTAGCTAGTTAAAACCATTACACAGCCAGTGTAAAGCAACCAACGTAATAGGTGAACTATAATAGGTGAACCGGCCACTAGCGGTTGGAACGAAACTGCACTCGTGACAACCTTTCGTCACAGACTCAATGCTGAAGTTTGCCAGTTAATGGTGGTGTATGACCATGCTATGAGGTTCGAAAATCTCATTAAAAAAACCATCCAAGTCTCACAACGCCTCACCGCCTGTTACCTTTTGAATCCCGCTGCATCTCCTCCGCACCATCAGTTCTCCTTCCAGCACCTGAACCCATGGAAGTTGATTCTTACCATCTGACTCGTGCGGAGCGTCCACCGGAGAAGTTGTGATCAAGACCTAAGAATTCACACTATCCAAGGAAAGCTGCTGGGCCGTGGTCGCATTAGGCATTTATCTCCCACTCTGACGCTCCGCATCGGATGTATCCACAAGAGGAAATCAAATTCATGGTGCTGAAAGGATCCACTGCGGATCTCATCCTGGGACGCCCATGAACACCAACCTCACCTAAACTGGAACACCGGTGAAATCCTGCGATGGGGTGTGATGCCTGGTTCCAATCCTGTCTCTCTTCAGTCCAGAAGACATCTAACACTCACTCTCCATCCACGATTCGTTAACGATCATTATTCTCCAACTCCACCTCCATCGAAAGTCCAGAGGTAGTTCATCAGATACAGATCCCTCCAGAGTACCAGGCGTTTCAGGATGTCTTCAGCAAACAGCTAGCAACTCAACTTCCACCACATCGGCCATCTGTGAATGACCTACTACCTGGGGCTACCCAAGGGCAGAGTATATTCACTGTCCATCCCGGAACAGAAGGCCATGAAGGAGTACATCCAGGAGGCACTACAACAACAATTCATCTGTCCATTAACATCCCCTGCTGCTTCCAGTTTCTTCTTTGTCTCCAAGAAGGATGGAGGCTTGAGGCTGTGCATCGATTACCGTCATCTCAATCCCATACAGTTAAGTACAGTTATCCACTTCCTCTGGTCCCAGCCGCCCTGGAGCAGCTGAGGGGAGCTCGCATCTTCTCGAAACTGGACCTGCGTAGTGCTTTCAACCTTATTCGTATACGCAGAGGAGACGAGTGGAAGACCGCCTTCATCACCCCTTCAGGCCACTATGAATACTGGGTCATGCCTTATGGCCTGTCCAACTCTCCAGCAGTATTCCAAGGCTATATGAATGAGGAGTTCCGGGAGTTCCTTCATTGGTTCGGTGTGGTCTATATTGACGACATCTTGATTTACTCCCGGAACCTGGCCGAACATCGCCACCACGTTACGCAGGTCCTAGAAAAGCTCTGTCAACATCAACTTTACCTCAAACTCGAGAAATGCGAGTTCCACACACCTCTGTCCAATTCCTGGGATACATCAGGGAAACCATGAAGGCATCCAGATGGACCAGAGGAAGGTGGATACCATACAAAATTGGCCTCAACCATAAAGGAACTTAAACGCTTTCTCAGATTCACTAATTTCTACCGTCAATTTATCAATACTGTCTTCTCAGTTCTCCTCTAACTTCAACCCTCAAAGGACGGCCCAAGTCTCTGTCCTGGACCCCAGCAGCTTCCGATGCCTTCCTTCAACTCAAACAAGCCTTTAAAACCGCTCTGATCCTAGTTCACCCGAATCCTGATCTGTAATTCATCGTCGAGGTGTATGCCTCATCCACTTGGGTCGGATCGGTCCTCTCACAGCGGCAGGGGGATCCTCCTGGACTCCATCCATGCGCTTTCTACTCTAAGAAGCTTTCCCCTGCGGAGCAGAACTACGAAATAGGAAATCGTGAGTTGCTTGCCATCAAACTAGCACTTGACGAGTGGAAGCATTGGCTGGAGGGAGCACATCACAAGTTTGAAGTTATCACCGACCATCGCAATCTCAAATACCTACGAGAAGCCAAAAGATTGAACACACGTGAAGCCAGATGGGCTTTATTCTTCACCAGATTCAACTTTACCGTCTCATACTGACTAGAAAACAAGATCTGTAGAGCCTACACTATATTTCGTCTTTATCAATCAACCCCGGATGACCTAACTCCAGAACCCATTCTCCATCCAGCCATGATCGTCACTAGCATTAAGTGGGCCATTGCTACACAGATTATCCAAGCCAACCACTCCAACCCTGCTCCGCGGGAGGTCCTATAATTGACTAGCAGCACATACTTTTCCGGGCTCTGGACACCCAGGTAACCAACGTACCCTCTTGCTCTTACGTCAACGCTACTGGTGGCCCACCATGCCTCAGGATATCTCCCAGTACGTCAAGGGTTGCTCAGTCTGCGCCGTTACCAACACTCCCCGAAGACTCCCAGAGGGCAAACTGGTTCCTCTTCCATTCCTTAACGACCTTGGTCACACATAGGCATTGACTTCATGACAGATCTACCCATCTCCCAACCACAACACTTGCATGTTCATAGTGGTTGATCACTTCTCAAAAGCTTGCAAGCTTATTCCCCTCAAGGGATTACCTACAGCGTTCGAAGAGGCCAAAGCCTTATTTCAAGACGTGTTCCGCCACTTCGACATCCCTGAAGCAAGGTGTCGGACCGTGGATCCCAGTTCATCTCGAGAGTCTGGCAGGCATTCTTCAAACTCCTCAGAATATCTGTAAGTCTCTCCTCCGGTTACCATCCTCAAACAAACGGCCAGACTGAAAGAAAGGTCCTACTGCCACCAGAACCAGGACAGCTGGAGCTAATTCCTCCCTTGGGCAGAATATGCTCAAAATTCTCTACGTCAATCCACCACAGGGCTCACCCCATTTCAATGCATCCTACCCAACCTCCTCTATTTCCCCGGTCGGGTGAGCCCTCGGAGGTTCCAGCTGTCAACCACTGGTTCGAGCAGAGCAAGAGGGTATGTGACTCAGGTCACGTACATCTCCAACAGCAGACAAGAGACAAGCTGACGTCCACCGAACACCTACCCCTTGCTACCAACCGGGACAGAAGGTATGGCTCTCGACGCGGGACATCAGTCTTGGTCTGCCCTGCTGTAAGTCCCCGGTACATAGGTCCATTCACAGTGCAGAGGCAGCTCAGCAGATCAGCACACTCCACCCTCTCGTTCACTCTCCCCGGACTTGTGATGATTCACCGCACCTGCACATCATCAATCACCCTCACTATAAACAGACACTTCCCCTTCACGTCCTCATCTGGTCTCATCTGCAGCAGGATCTCCAGCTGCTTCTTCATCCGCCATCTGTTGTCTGCTTGCTGTATCCAGCCCGCATCGAGCCATCCAGTTCTGATTCTTCATATATCTCCTCACCGATCATCACTGCAGTTCACATCCGTGCCTCTGTTCAATAAACACCGTTTACATTACTACTCACCTGTCTGCTTCTCTCTATAACTGTGACGGTCTCACTTTTCTTTCTTTTTCTTAGTTTTCTTTTCTTTTCTTGTCTCGGTTCCAAGTTAAGTTTTGCTGCAAAGTTTCGGTTAAACTATTCGACTGCAAAGCCCGCTTCCAACTTCAGAGACTTTCCATCCATCCGCCAACGCAGTACACCACGTGATTGGCCGCCCAAGACATCTATCCAGGCACGAGGAGACCGCCAGCCAATCAACAAACCTGGGGAAACCCCCTTGACACCAACAAATAGGAATCCCCAAAAGGAGAACGCAAAGACAAGCAAGTAGCCTCCAGACTCTTAGTTAAACTAGTGCTTTGCTATAAAATGTAAAAACCCCGCCTACGAAACAATAGAAGGGTTAAATTAACCCTGTGAGCCCGACGGCATCGTCGACGACGCCAAAAATCAGCTCCGAGAAATTATGATATAACTCGCTGACAGTTTTATCGATTTTCTTACCGTTTTTTCCAGCAGAAAGCTAACGAGCTAGCCATCACGGGGGTGTCTTTGGTGTCTTTCTAGCCTTTACAGAAGGTTTTCTATCCAGCCTGGAACTTGTGCATACTTTCGGAGTTTTTCAGCAATAAATCCAAACGTTTATATCCAACTTTGATACACTTGAAGTCCATAATTTATAAATATTCCGTCATATTTGCCGCTAGCTCGATGCTAGCTGCCATTTTGGATATCCACGTGATGGTTTTTGACCAATTACAGGCTGATCCGTCGTAAACATTGGGTGCGTCTTTGTCGTGACGCACCATAGACTGACGCACGCACGAACCAGGTGGAGAGCATGGTGGAGAGAGAGAGAGAGAGAGAGAGAGACACGCAGGTTTCACAGAGAATCACAGAGAAATAGATCTAAATCGAGCGCTGAATAATGGATTTTCAGGAGAACAGAGGTTTTTGACAGATGAGGAACTAGATTACCAGGATAGACCCAGCTGAAGTGCCATTTATTTATTTACTGTAAAAAAGTATTATAGAAGTATAAATGTAGTATAAAAGTATAAAAAGTATAGAATAAATAAAATAATAAATAAAATATAAATGTAAAGCCTGTGATGTGGCCCTCTTTGTGATTGCTGATAGGAACTGTTTTGAGGCTTGGCACCAGTGAATTTCATGAAAACGCCTGGACTTCTTTTGGAAAAATGTAAATAGTTTTGGTTCTGTACAAGTTATAATGTTTATTCCTGTGCTCCAGGACTCCAAAGACATGAACAAACTGTTTTCCAGAGGAAATTTGCTTAGCTTTTATTTATTTGTGTGTGATTTCCATAAATATTTGAGTGATTCAATTTCCGATTTATTTTTTCATTTGTCTTTATGGTCCCATAACTTATTTTACATTCAGGTGACATCAATGTAACACAAATATGCTGAAAGTTCAATTTGTCCTGAAAAAAAAGAGGTGTGTCAATTGTCTGTGCACAAAAGGGTTGATGTTTTACAAGCTTTTTTAGTTAATAACACCAGACGGAAAATTTATTGTAAAAATACCCTTAGGTCTCTGAGGGTTAATGATTGATGGTTTGTTCAGGTCATGTCTTATTAGTGTTGTAGTTCTCGAGACCGGTCTTGGTCTCGAGACCACTTTTTGATGGTCTCGCATTTGGTCTCGGTCTTGTCTCGGTCTCGGACATTGAGGACTCGCGATATTTTTTCAAGAATGTAGACGAACTGCTGCACGTGTGACAGAGAATGTAGACGAACTGCTGCACGTGTGACAGAGAATGTAGACGAACTGCTGCACGTGTGACAGAGAGAAGAGAGAGAGAGAGAGAGAGAGAGAGAGAGAGAGAGAGAGAGAGAGAGAGAGAGAGAGAGAGAGAGAGAGAGAGAGAGAGAGAGAGAGAGAGAGAGAGAGAGAGAGAGAGAGAGAGAGAGAGAGAGAGAGAGAGAGAGAGAGAGAGAGAGAATGAGCGCGCCCAGTCGCGCGCGTGCACTCTTTCTCTCCTGAGCCAGGCGAAAGTATAAACAAGGGTTCACCGTCTCCTAAGCGCTGTCTTGCATGGCACATATTAATAAAAATAAATCGACACGATGGTAAAAGATCGGAAGACCATAGTTTCATGTGGAGCATTCGGATATTTTTTCCTGAATTACCGCTGGTTGTGAATTGTGCTAAAATACGTTTAAAAAAGGATTGTTGTAGGTTTAAAAACAACATAAATGTATGTATTGTTTATAAAAGGCGGAGAAAAGTGAAGACTTTAGTGATGAACAATGAATAATTGTTTTGCATACTGTACTAAATGATGGAAGTCACCCAGGAGTATTGAATAAAGATGGTTATGTTTATTTAAACTTTGAGTGTTTAATATCTAGGCTATGTATTTTTATGGGAATGTGGATCTTTCAGATCAATTTGAGAAGCTCTTTTGATCATGTTTCACTATTTTGTGTTATGTAGTGGGGCGATGGTCTTGGTCTTGGTCTCGGTCTCGGTCTCGCCCTCCCTCGGTCTTGGTCTTGACTTGGTCTCGGCGCCTAAAAGTCTTGGTCTTGTCTCGGTCTCGATACACTCTGGTCTTGGTCTTGTCTTGGTCTCGGGTTAGGTGGTCTTGACTACAACACTATGTCTTATACGTGCATATAGAAACTTGGGATCTCACTCTTAAAACTCATTCTTTCCTCACTCTCTTTCTTTCTGCAACTCATATGAATGTGCGTGTGTTTGTGTTAGATATCGATTTTATGTGTTAGAATAATCAATAAGTCTTGTTTGTATTTTAAAGATAAGTGTTATGTGCTTATGAATTTAATGTCTTAAACTGCTGATCTAAGTTACCTTGCTAATAAAGAGTGTTTTCACTAGTTTGGCTATTTATATCCGCTGCAGAGCTGAAAGTTATGGCCTGTTCAAATGAACCCCGGACGAGTCATTTGCTCGGCCGTATAAGTGATTCTTTCAAGATTCCCTCTAAATTAATAAATAATTCCTTTTGAGCTAAATTGACCTGTCTGACCCTTACAAAAATAACAAGGTTTAAACATACAGCTATTCAGTTACTAACCCAGATCTTGAACTGCTACACTTCACATCTTATTTCATCAGATGCCCCAAAAAACACATCGCTGTCATTCTTTCCCTCCGGCTCTATGATGGAGGGCCGTCCAGTGACTCTGACCTGCAACACTGATGCAAAACCAGCGGTGCTCAACTTCTCCTGGTACAAAGAGACCGGATCTCAGTTTGAGCTCCTCCAGACCGGATTTAACCATACCTACTTTGTGTCTAACCCTACACACTCCGCACAGTATCGCTGTACAGCTCAAAACCAGCATGGCCAAGACAACACAACAATTGAACTGGATGCTCAGTGTGAGTACAAAGAAAAATTACTGCACTGTTATATTCACTCATTTAATCTGATCCCTTACGGCAAAAGCATAAGATTGCATTGTATTTGGATGCAAAGTGCAATATTTATGGTGAAAATATACATGTATTGAGATTAAAACGGTGAAATTTACCATAAAAGCATGTGATGATACGGTTTCACGCAGTCACTTTTCAGCACTGAAAATACACTATTGAAGAGTTTCAAAAACCACAAAACCATGTATAAATGACTTCATTTTGATGTATAGCTGAAGTTAAAGACAATTTTATCATATAGACATACTGTGTAGTGACACAGTGTGCTACAGTATATGCTTCAATATCTTATACGAAGGCTTTATTGGACATCGTAAACCAAAACATGTGACAGGCTGACCGTGATCAACAATACAGTAGGTTGCAGTTCAGTTGCAAGCTAGAAATGCTGTGAAATGCATGTAACACTGTAGTATTTTTGCATGGGTGTTTTCTTCATTTACAGAAAATGTATAAGACCGCAGGAGATTTGGTTCCCCTTTAGTAAAAGCTCATGTTACAGAGCAACATCTTCAAGTTACGTTAGTGTTTTGAAATGCAAGGTTTTAATATGAAACCTTTGTGAAACTCCACTGAAGCCAGTAAAATTGCAAGAAGACCTTTTTTTAATTCTAATGCAATGTGATTAGGGTACGAGACAAAATAATTTACTGGTAACTGACATCTCAAATTCTCTAAAATTCCTTAAAGATTCCAGTTGCAGTATGCTCAAGTAATGGGAAAATATGATTAGATGAGTAACATAAGACTTCACAGTACAGAACATGGAGGATAAAAAAAGTTTATTATACCAGTACAAACATTTGCACATCTCTAAAATTGTACTTCTGTGTAAGATGTTAAAAAAACACTTTACATAGTTATACATGCAAATATTAAAGACTCAAAGCAGAGCACCATGTAAATTGCTTACATATATTATAAGTGTACAGCTGGAATTAAATGAATAGCAGTGTTTCCCCTACCATTGTTTTGGGGGGGCGGCCCGCCCCCTCAAAACTGCCCCCCGCCCCCCCTGAATGAAAAATTCCCCGAGAAAAAAAAAACTGGACGCAAGAGCTCCATGTAGTAACTTTAGCGGCTATGCTTTTCGCGATAGAGCAGTTTAGTACACTTGAAATCAAATCACGATAGACTAGTGTGTGAATATTAAACGGCTAAAATACTATTTAAATATGAATCACTGTGTGAATGAATGAACTGCAGAAGACGCGCAGTTTCATTTCACACACACACGCTCTAGCTGGTGCAGACGACGCGCAGTTTCATTTCACACACACATACACACACGCACGCGTGACGATCGACCTGTTGTTTTCATTGACAGTAAAAGGTTGTTTTTGCCTATATGAGGACACAAATGCATGAACTTCCTCTCCAGACTCTAGATCCGCTCTTAAAGTAACTCCGTGAGCATTTAACCGCTTCATTTGAGAAATCTATCGTCATGTCATAAACAGAAACTCAAAGGTCTTCACGGCAACCCGTCAAAATAAAAGTTCGGTTTAACTTTACAGAAATTTATTACTGTTGTACAGTAGAATTTAGATGCATCTCAATGTAATAATAATACTAACACTAATACAAATAAATTATGATCTCAACTTTATTTTTTAAGGAATAATAATTTTTTCTTCCATGTTTTAATTTTAACAGTAAAGATCATTGTGCAGCTCGTTGTTTGACAAAAAAAGTTTGTTCAATTTCATATGATTAAAAGAAATGTAATTAATGTTTTGTCTTCATTTGGTTACCAGAAAAAACAACAGAATTTGTGTGGGAAAAAAAAAAACATTTAATAGATTTAAAAAAAAAAGATTGTATAAGTTTAATAATCGTTTATAATAAAAGTTTTATGATTTCAATTAATTAGACATGATTTTTGATTACTAAAAAATGTACACCAAGTATCCGTAACACGCCCGCTCCGCGACACTAGTTTCGGGGGATCGACCCCCCCCCCTGAAAAAAATCCTAGGGGAAACACTGAATAGTTTACACAAATTTACTATTTGTCATCCAGAACCTGTATGACTTACTTTCTTTTTTGAGAAAGATATTGTCTCAGTGTTTTTCTCTCTTCTTTTGTCTATACAATGGAAGTCAATGGGGTCCAATGTTGTTTGGTTCCCAACGTTCTTCAAAACATCTACTTTTGTGTTACACAGATGAAAGAAAGTCAAACAGGTTTGATGTGTAAGTGACAGAATGTTAATTTTTAACAATTTTTACAATTGAATACTACTTGGTAAAGCTCTATTCACACTGACCGTGACACGAATGCACAAAAGCAACATGATACCATTCATTTCAATATAGAGTTGCTGATTTCCAGCAACAAGAGCGACAGTGACCGTTGGCAACAGGATATACAGTAGGTGTTTCCTACAGCTGCACGATTAATTGTTAAAAGATCACAATCTCGATTCAAACACCCATGCGATCTTATTCCTAAATGACAGTGATTCAGCTGTATGTCTATTAAACTTTTGACAAGTATGATCACAATGAACATTCAGATCTGCGTTGGCAGAGAGCGAAGTTGTGTCATGTATAGGTATGAAACAGCTTCACAAACAGTCTTTTCAACCACACATTATTGTTATTTCTCTGTTAAAATAATAAGTAGTACTGGGATAAAAGTTCATAGTTTGGATATAAACACAGGTGTATGCGGTAGTGATCAAAATACAGTAAATCACCTTGTGAATGTAACTTAATGTAATTGTTACAATCTTTATTTGAAGCATCGTTACACAGGCGACAAATCCATTCATCCAGTAATGAAACAAATTAATTATTTGAGTGAGTCGTTGAATCATTCATTCAACCCGGCTTAAAAAACAAACAAACAAATGTATAGACTACACTACAGCAATTCATTTTAAACAAACAAAAAAAATCGTCCCAATTAATCCAGGATCATGCAGCTCTAGCGTGTCCAGCGATGCGACAAAGTTGAGATGTTTAACTTTATGAAAATAAAAAGCAACTTTTGGGAATGACAACCAAAAGACCTTACTCAGAGCAGCACCATGACAGGTATGAAAGCGAGTGAAGTCAGTGAGCTCAAGTGATACAAGACATCCTGTAATGGATTGTCTGTGGCAAGATGGGGTAGTTAATTTTAGCGGTCAGCAACTTCCCTAATTTAGCATCTCTGTGTATATATGGTGGTCCTCGCTGTGCTGGCTCTGAACAAAATGAATGTCCACAGATATATGACCACGATAGGAAAGAGAACTATTTCGTTTATCTTTAAAAGTAAGCATTTTATGTACTGATTCCATTTATATTTAATCTTTTCGCTCCAAAATGTTTTTTTAGCAGCAAGAAAAATGATTTGCTGTCTACAACATAGAATAACATCCGTATGTATCATTCACAAACGTTCCTAGGAGGTATAAAAGCCCACTTGGCACCCCTGGGGACAAAGCCTCTGGCAGAGTAAATGCAGCTATAAAGAGTTTGTCAGCACAATAATGGCATTTTCACCAGAGTGGCATGTTGCAGACTTAAAGGAACTAACAGTAACCACAACTTTGAAATCATGACTTGTTTCTCTTTTCTACTTCAGCACATTATAAGCTCTCAGTTATGGGTTTTTTCTTCAGTTCTTGTCATTATCTTAATCATTTTTTACACAGTAAGGCTTTTCACACTGCACTTAACCCTGGGTTATCATCGTTTTAAACACCACTTTTAACCCCAGATAAAGGAACGTTTCACACTTGTAATTTAGAAGTGCCGTTAGCACCGCTTTTTACCCGGGGTTATGAAACCCTGCTCGGGAACAGGAGTAGCACTGCTATAATTGGCATCAATAATCCCACATTGCGGTGCAACAAGTGCATTGTGAAATAATGTGTGTTAGAATGTTACGGCTAGATGCTTAGCAACCAACAGCCAATCGCATGGCTCATAAGCACATGCTTGAACAGTCATGTGCGTTGTATACAGTAGATTAGAGTTTGAAGGGAAATTGTCAAATGGTGACAGAAAACATGACAATTGCTGTGAAGATGAAAACAACATATCATTCTTACCTTTATAGTCCGAAAAGCCCATTCAGTATAAACTTGACAGTTCAATCGATGAGGATGTTCAATCTGTCTGTATAGCAAACATGCAACTAAGAACATTTAGGGTTTAGGAATGCGTTTATACTGTAAATACTCAGGAATAAATGTTAACCCCAATGTGAAGCGTGAAGCAAGATAACCAAGAATTCTGTTAACCTGGTTTTTAGTGTGACCCAGAGTTAACTATATTTCCAGTGTAAAAAGCCCTAGTGAGATGTTCAGCAGTTTTTCTTAAGTGCTAGAAAAAAAGCAGGTCCTCGAGCGTTTGTTTTTTTGCTCAGATGCTACACAAAAACTAGTTTATAATCTTATTCTCTCTTTCAGTTGCGCCCAAAATCTCCAGCTATTGTAACCGAAGCAGCGTGATCACGTGTGTCTGTGAGGCTCATGGGAATCCCTCGCCTACACTAGAGTGGCGTCGATCTGGAAATGTTCTTGCTAACTCTACAAACACGTTCATCGAGAATGAAACTTTGGGAAACACAAGCTCGAAGAGCGTCCTGACCATCCATCATCAGCATCTCACAGACACGGACGTCCTGCAGTGTTTCAGTGCAAACACTCTCGGCACCGCCAGCGCCAGCCAACGGTTTCATCCCATCACAGAGACACGTGAGATTCGCTTCTCTGACACGCACAACAACAGCTTTATCTGATCACAAATGAGATCAATGGAATATCTTAACCCTTCTGAAAAAGAAGTACACTTAATTTGCATTGAATGTGCGCTTGTAGTGTACTTCAAATCTTAAAAGTATAAACTCTTAGAAGAAAAGTTTCTGTAAGGTGCTTCATATATAGAATCTTTTAGGGATGATTTTATGGATTTAGTTGTCAATTTGTTTTGATTAATATTTTATTTTAATTACATTTTATTAATTAAACAGCTTGTAGACCTATACTTAATCAGTAGAAAAAAAAACTGAAAGACCCGTTAAACATGAATGTATTTTCGCAATCATTTAAGACCTTTAAGAAACTTGATCTTTAATCGTGATCGCTCTATATAGAACCGCATTTAACGTTTTTTTTTTAAAGTTTATTAAAGATCTGTTCTTGCAGTTCAAGTTTACTTAAAAAGATTACACTTTCATGACAGTTTCTTACACTTTTAAAAAGTGCACTTTGTAATGCTAAATTAAAAGACTTATGTGTTGACTAACATATTAAAACCACACGAAGTACTCGATTATAATTTTAATTGTAGTGTGTTATTCCATATTACATTTAAAGTTGATATATTAAAAAGCAGCTTAATTACAAATGTGTAATTGAAAACATATTTAAATATATGACCTACAATTTTCGGTTACACTTTATTTTAAGGTGTCCGTGTTATAGTGTAATTCTACATTTAAGTACTGAATAATAATAATTAACTACATGTACATAGGATTAGAGTGTGGTTAGAGTTAGCTGCATGTAATTATCCATAAATTACTATAGTAACTACATATAACGTGTAACAAGGACAGTGTTAAAGTTACTCAATTTTCAATAGAAATGACATTAAAGTTTATTTTAGTTAACGTAAATGCTTACCAGTATTTGGTTGTACACTTTAAAAATATTTTAAAGACAATAGAAGTAATTGAGAAATTACATAAAAAGATGTACTTTAGTCTTAAACTGAAAAAAAAAAAACTCTTAAGTTTGGCTTATTGCATTTAATATAAATTTAAGCTATAATTATAAATAACATGCAATTATGTGTCTGAAAAAATTACCTTCAGTTCACACTTAAATATTTAATTTTTCTTAATTTGTTTTTTTGCATGCTGAAGTGTACTACTTTTCCAGAGAGGAATTATTTCTCCTAGACAGCAATGAGATCAAATGGAGACCAAATGTAAACTTTTCTCCAGAGAAATGTGCTCATATTTGCCAAGACACTAAAGTCCTTAATCAAATATCAGAGATCTCAGTATGAACTCGAATCGAATCTATGATCAAATGATCTGAGCTGCTCTTCACATTAATGTGTATCCCTCCTGAGAAACATTTGAGACACTTAAATGACAGTGAGAGTCCTGAGCTATAAAAGACCAACCTCTGAGCAACAAAACACTGCTTTCCAGGTTTCCATCACCCGTCTGTGCTGCTCGGAGCTGCTGTCGGCGCATCGGCCATGATGATCTTGTGCATCTTGGCAATCTACAATGAACGGTGAGTATATCAGACAAATGCCATTTGAGGAAAGACAAGAAAACATGATTATCATAAAACTGGCCCAATATATAATGAGTTGAGGCTAAACTACAGATGTTCATATTTACATTACAGAGATTTGCTGGTATAAATGTGTTCAAAAGTCTCACTGCAAAATATGCTTGTCTTGTTTTCCAGTACAGATATGCATACTTTTACTTGTGAAGCAATATGACTTCAGATATTAGGCCTTGTTTTCAGAAAAATGCCAATGAGTTCAGAGAAATACACTTTTTAACCCCATTGGCAGATATTTGTTCTTGTTTTAAACCATCTTCATTTTAATATAAGAATGTTCATATATTTGTACTGGAAAACAAGACAAAAATACAGAAGATTTTTTTTTTTTTTTTTTTTTTGCAGTGTGAATTGTGTGATTGACATATTATATAAGAATCTATTTTCTGATGGCCTAAAAACATTTTTCAGAAGAAGGAATCCCAAACCTTCAGGAACCAGACAAGACGACACATCTGGACTCATACTGTCTCAAACAGTGAGTTAAACACACTCACACTATTCATTTTCAAAGACATCACAAACGCTGATTCTGCTGTGTTTCTGCTCCACCAGGACACGGCTTTCGATGGTGACGGCGAGTGTGTTTACGGTAATAAAGACGGCGAGTGTGTTTACGGTAATAAAGACACGCTGTTAGCCGTTACACCAAGAGCATCAGAACCTCTTCATTATTCCTCCATCGACTTCTCGAACGCAGAGCCGGCGTCAGGAGAGATCAGGGGCGCCTCCTCGCTGACCGGGAATATGCTGTGGTCCGTCATCAGTCTGAAGGAGACGCAGAATCATCTGAGACCGACCTCAAGAAAGACCAAAGCCCACAAAATAGTAGGGCGAAGATCACTGATGTGTCATCAGAAGACACGATTTATGAAAACATGACCACCCGTAGCTTGGATGTTTAAAGACTGAAAAGAAATAGTTGCACTGTGTCCAAAATCACAGAATGCGAAAAAGTAGTATCATGTCCGAATACATAGTATTCAAAAAACAGTAGGCGAAAATGTACCCGGGATGAGGCCTACTTTTGAAGTGCGCATTCGATGAACACTTTATTATCCCAATTAGGCCACGGGAGAGGAGTTGTGAATGGCAGTGAAGGTGACCGTGACAACAGGTCACGTGATAGTACCAACTACTAGATAAACGACTTTTAAAAATTGTTCTGAAGGTCAGCCAATCAGAATCCATCCTGCTGTAAAGAGACGACTGTAAAGTAGACGATAAAACTGCAGACCGCACTTGCAATAAACAGAACAATATTGATCGTTGGTGTGACTGTGGACGATAATATTGTTAGGATTTTATAGCTATCGTTCTTGGTGTGAACGAGCCTTTAGAATGAACCCAAAGAAGGGATGCACCGAAATGAAAATTCTTGGCCGAAACCGAAAACCGAAAAAGAGGAAACCAAGGACGAAAACCGAAACACCGAAAGAAATTATGTCAATTATTAGTAGGCCTACCATTGCATTTATGGCTATAACTGTGTACTGACTTTACTAAAATCAAGGCATTGCAATTGCATAATGCAATTTTAAGCTTCAAAGAATAAATCAATTACAAATTATCCAAATATTTATTAAGCAAATTGCAACAATACACAGTATAAAATAAAATTCAAACTAAAATGGTAACTTGACCCCACATATGTGTAGGCTACATTAAATAATAATGCACAGGCCTACTGGCCTGCAGAAAGGTTTTAAAATTAAATGTTCTCTCAAAGTGCATTTAGGTCCGCCACACGTTGATTTTCAATTTTTTTCAAAATTTTTTTTTTTACTAAGCCTATTTAAAATCGTATTTGATTGCAGAGCGCCGTAGCGCATTCGTGCAGCACTACCTCTCGCTCGTCCAGCTCTCTCTCTCTGTACCTCTCTCTGGGCCGTGTTGCTCTCAAATTCAGCGTAGCGATCGGAATGTTTGGATTTCAGGTGATAAATTAAACCCGACGTCATTACAACATTTCGGCCGTATTGTTTCGGTAATAAAAGTCTTTCGGCCGAAAACCGAAAATGCACTTTTGGGCCATTTTCGGCAGAAACTTTTCGGTGGCCGAATATTCGGTGCATCCCTAACCAAAACCATAAAATCTTTATGCATAACTCGAACGCCACAAATGGATTTTTAGAGCAATTTTTCACCAACAAATTACAATTATATCATTCCAAACCTGTAGGACTTTCTATCTTCTGTTGAACATTGATATTTTGAAAAATGTTCCAGTATTTTTTTTTTCCCCCTCAGTGTTTTAATGGGGTCCAATGATGGTTTTGGTTGCCAATGTTCTTCAAAATATATTTTACGAACCATCCATTAATGAACTAACATCATGATAGACAGAAATTAGCTACTTTATGGCAAATTACTAGAAATAATTCGTAACACTTAAAGTCCCCCTGTATTTTATCCCTTAAATTTCATCTTTGATCACCAAAATGACATATTTAAGCATTTTGTTCCTTGAAAATGACTTAAAGGGGTGATGAACTGAGAAATCAAATTTTCCTTGAGCTTTTGACATCTAAGAGGTCATCATATTATAAGAATATCCTGTAAGTTTCAGAACTGAAAACGTCCTTGTTAGTCCAATAAAAGCTTTTATTGACACCAGGCTCAGCAAACGACTCGTTTTTCAAAGCGGGGAACTATGACGTCAAAGAGGATAAAACACCACCCCCGCAGAAGAAGATCAACGCCTACTTCAACACGGCCGGTTTAGCCCCGCCCACCGATTTGCGCATTACACGCACAGCTAAATAACATAGGCCTACCTCGTGATTAGGGTTGGGTATCGAGTATCGAGTATCGATTGGAACCGGGACTTGCTTTGCGATTTTCCCGGAATCGTTCAAAAGTTTAAATTTCGATTCCTAGTTTCGATTCCGCCGACCGGAAGAAGAAACCGCTGAACACCATTGAAGAAGCGTTCACCAGAAGTGTTGGCATAACCGAGCGAAGTAACTCGAGAGTCGTCCTATGCTGCGTTCACTCCAGACGCGAATAGCTCGTCAAATTCGCGCCTACCGCGTCTAGTTATACGCTTGAACACTTTGAATCCATTCGCGCGTCAGGAGCGAAATGACGTGCGTAAAAAAGGAGTATTCGCGTCTATATAAACGGATATTATAAACTGAAAAGCGGACCTGTCCCCATTCGCGCCACAGGAATTGTTTACGCGCGTAACGCGTCTTTGCATTGACTTATCATTGAAATCACTCGCACCAGACGCTCTTTTCACGTCTGGTGTGAACGCAGCATCAAACCAAAGTGCTCTCGACGCCGTTCAGAGCACCGGTTATTTCGCTGGTTGCTCTCTCCTCGCCAGATGACAAAGGTTTTACAAGTTGTTTCTTATTGTTTATTTGCTATTCTGCACCAGGTTAGCCCATCAGTGGAAGCACAGTAACATGTTTAAGTACCTGCAGCATCATACATCATGTGTAAATGTGCTTTCATGAGGTTTTCAAAAATAAAGCTCTCCTGAGGAAAGTGTACCCTGTGAAAATATATTCATAATTTATAATATTGGTAACACTTTACAATAAGGTTCGTTAGTTAACATTAGTTAACTATATTAGTTAATATGAACTAATAATTAATGAGCTGCACATATACAGCATTTATTGATCTTTGTTAATGTTAATTTCAACATTTACTAATACTTTATTAAAATCGTGTTAACATTAGTTAATGCACCGTGAACTAACATGAACAAACAATGAACAGCTGTATTTTTTATGAACTAACATTAACAAAGATGAACAAATGCAGTAACAAATGTATTGCTCATGGTTAGTTCATGTTAGTAAATACATTAACTAATGTTAACTAATGAACCTTCTTGTAAAGTGTTACCATAATATTTATATTCACATTCATAGATTTGATATTTATATTGTAGTTGAAAACAGCCCTGTGAGATATTCATATAAGTTCATACAAATAAAAGGTTAAAAGATAGATTAAAATTGATGGAGAAGGTCAGACTATTTCCTTCAGAAAGACCGTTGGTTAGCTAGCTCATTTAAAATATCCTAAACTTTTTTGACCCTGCCTCTTAAAAGAATCGGAATCGAGAATCGTTAGGAACCGGAATCGAAACAAGGAATCGGAATTGGAATCGGAATCGTTAAAATTCAAACGATACCCAACCCTACTCGTGATGACAAACCAGATCGAGCTACCGAGCAATAAACATGCCGTTTACAAAATATTGTGCAGTGCCTGGTTGTGGAAGAAGACAGTCGCTGCATAAGCTTCCTCTGGATTCCAATAGAAATGCTTAAACTTTATTTTTAATGACGTTCCAGCTTATGTGGGTCCGTTTGTTAGCTTCATTTCACTGAGGATTGTTTTGTAAACAAGACACAGGTCAAGACTGTATTTGCAGTAGGGCTGGACCAGAATATTCGAATATTCGTTCGGTGGGTTGGTATTCGATTTGAAAATGTGACATTCGAATATCCATTTTGTTTTTTGTTTTTTCTCGAAACGGTTCTCATTTGCGCTTGTATGTTTTACACTATAAAAACTGGTGAAATACAATACTTTACATATAAATTCATTATAGCTACTTAATAAATAGATATTTGCTTCTTCTTGGACTACTAAAAGTGTTCCTGCAACGGGAGTATTGAGCACAGAACAGCGGAGTTTGTATGGACAAAAGTGAATGCCTGAGCTTGTATTTTGGGTTAAGCTGCCTGCATTGCTTTGACATTGTGGAAAATAGAATAATAGAAACAAAATATTAAAATGTATGTAGTATTAAAATGTATAAATGTATGTATTAGTGTGTTTTATATCACTAGTGCAGTGTCCACTCTCGGAGCATATAAGATAGCATATCGGAGTCCATTCTCTGCTCGCGTGAGGCGCCCCGCTTCTTTATTTACGTCTACCCTGAATACTTTGTCAGTAATTTGTTAGTGAGACTATTAGACTAGCCTACCTTATTAGAAATATTGCTTAAGTTACAGACCTGTGTGTGTTTTAAATCACTGGTGCAGAGCAGTGTCCGTTCTCGGAGCATATAGCTCTGCTCGCGTGAGGCGCGCCGCTTTCCACTCGCGCTGTTCTGTAGTTTATTAAAAGTTTATTAATTCTGAACGTGTCGCGCCTCGCCTGTCTATCTATATTGCACCAAATACACTGCACTCCCTTGTGAAGTCGTTTGGATGAACGGTTCTCGAAATAATAATCATGCGCTGATGATGATCATGCGCATTTTACATGCGCTGCAAGAGGCACACACGCACACTTGCAAACACACGAACATTTGCACACACGACACACGCAAGGTCTCTCCCTCTCTTTGTCGTGCGTGTGCTACACGGTTTGGAGCTCGCGAGCAGCTAGATTCCGGGAGATTTTAACAAATTTGTGGGCATCAGGGTGCCGCTATCAATAGGCCTATGCGGGAGACTTGGGATGTCTGAGACGTAGAGATTCCGAAGCTTCGAATATTCGATGTTCATTCATACCGAAGCTTCGAAGCTCAAAAAATTGTATTCCGACCAGCCCTACTTTGCAGACCGATTAAGATTAAAAAACGGTGCTGTGCCTTCTATATTGGATCCGACAGGAATGGTGCAACAAACTTATGTGAGTAAAATTTTTATTTAAAAAGTAATAATAATCTGATAGGCTAGTATTGCATTGTTACAGATCGCTTGATATCTAATAATTATGTGTAGTATGTGTATCAGTCTAATCGTTACTGACCAGTTGAAACTCATAATATGCAAAACTGTTATCCACTCACAGCAGTGGGCGTTTACTTCCATGTCTTCAATGTGAGACCCCCATAAAAACCGAGCATTTTGAACTAGGCTCATAACTAGGGTAGAAAATAGCCTATTACTTATTCATTTTGATGTTTTTGAATGTAAAAACGTACTCGGTTACTAACGTAACCTCGGTTCTCTCTAGAGAGGGAACGAGTACTGCGTAATAGCTTACGCTAGGGGGAAAACTCTTTTCATCGAGATATTGAAGCCAAAAAATTATCCTTAATTTTTAATCAATGTAAAACGCTTTGCAGCAGCAAGCAGACATAGGCGAGACAGCTTGCGCGCCTATTGGCTGTCTTGCGGCAAAAGCAGCAGCCTATCGAGAGAGGCTCTGCGTGACGTCATGACGAATGGGGGCACTTCGCGCCCATATCGTCACGACGTCCCGCCAGAAAGGGCGTGGTCTCGCCCTATAAACAAACTCGATAAGCTGCCATACACTGATTTTTCATCGCCGAAGCGAACCAGAGCGTATTCCAAGCACGGCAAGATACGCAGTACTCGTTCCCTCTCTAGAGAGAACCGAGGTTACGTTAGAAACCGAGTACGTTCTCTTACGAGAGTATCTCTCGTACTGCGTAATAGCTTACGCTATGGGGAACACAGTGTAACACGCCGTGCGGATAGGGATCCAACACCAAAGTCCCAGGGGCAAAGGCCCAGGGCTCATGTAGTGCATAATCACCATACACTCACAGAGAGTAAAAAAGGAGAGGCTGGAAGCATTTCTCCTTATAGATAGACCCACAGGGGCTAACCATATGACCATTAAACCACGCAGCCAGGGTGAAAGCTTTCAGCCTAAACTGGGTGGCCCTACTTGTGCCAGTACTTATGGAGCTGCTGCATCGGTCTGAACGATGCGCATGCCAAACACTCAGCATCCGAGCCGCACAGCGGGCAGATAGCACTGAAGTCTAGATAGCCAAAAGCTTAGCTTGTAAGGCAGGCACCTCCAGGTTATAGTATTTTATAAATGTAGACGGCGAGGCCCAGCCCGCGGCCGTACAGATATCTTGCAGGGTGACCCCGCTAGACCATGCCCACGACGAGGCCACGCCTCTCGTGGAGTGCGCTCTGACACCCAAGGGGCACTGCAAGCCCTTGGAAGTGTAAGCCAGCGCTATGGCATCGACTATCCATCTGGATAGGCTCTGTTTCGAAGCGGCAAGCCCCTTGGAACGCCCGCTATACGAAACGAAAAGCTGCTCGGTCTGTCTGAACCCAGACGAGCGGGACACATAAGCTCTTAATGCCCTGACTGGGCAAAGAAGAGTCGCGTCGTCCTCCTCATTGAGAACCGGAAGGGCAGACAGGGAAATCACCTGGGCCCTGAACGGTGTGTGTGAGGGATTTCGGCACGTAGCCGTGCTTAGGTTTGAGTATGACCTTTGAGTCATTAGGCCCAAACTCCATGCATGACACGCTTACTGAAAGCGCTTGTAAGTCCCCTACGCGCTTCACTGAAGCAAGAGCCGTAAGAAACGCTGTCTTGAAAGACAAGTGTTTCATGTCTGACGACTGGATTGGCTCGAATGGGGCACCTTTCATGGCCTCCAAGACCGTGGAAAGGTCCCATGTCGGGACTGAAGGGGGCCTGGGAGGGTTTAGCCTCCGAGTTCCTCTAAGGAAACGCACGACTAAGTCGTTCTTTCCCAGTGACTGGCCAGACACCGGTTTTGCAAACGTTGCTATGGCCGCCACGTATACTTCGAGCGTGGATGGGGTCCTGCCCTTATCCAGTAGCTCCTGAAGGAAGGAAAGCACTTCCGTAACCCCGCAGTCTACAGGTGAAAAAGCCCTGCGCTTGACACCAAGCAGAGAACACAGACCATTTCGAGGAGTAGAGCCGTCTGGTAGACGGGGCTCTAGCCTGCGCGATCGTGTTTAACACTCCCTCTGGGAGGTCAGCGGGTACCCGTTGATGGCCCATGCGTGCAGGGACCACAAATCCGGGCGAGGATGCCAAATCGAGCCTTCCGCCTGAGAGAGGAGGTCTCTCCTCAACGGTAAAGGCCATGGGGCAGCGCTGGTCAGCTGCATCAGGACAGGGAACCAAGACTGGTTTGTCCAGAGCGGAGCTATGAGTAGCACTGGGCATCCCTCCCTCCTGATTCGCTCCAACACCTGAGGCAGGAGTGAGACAGGGGGAAAAGCATATGGGGGGCGGCGGGGCCAAACATGGGCCAGCGCGTCCCGGCTTTTCGAGAAGAATCTCGGGCAATGAGCGTTTTCTTGGGACGCGAACAGGTCCACCTGCGCTTTGCCAAACGTTTCCCACAGCAGCTGGATCGTCTGCGGGTACAGCGACCATTCTCCTGCTGGGACGTTGTTTCTGGACAGCCTGTCTGGCCCCACATTTAGGTGACCAGGCACATGCGCCGCTCTCAGCGAGAGCAGGTTGTGCTGAGCCCAGACCAGGAGGCGTTCCTTCAGCCTGTAAAGGTTTCGGGACCTGACGCCGCCCTGGCGATTTATGTACGCCACCACTGACATGTTGTCTGATCGGACCAAGACGTGGTGGCCTTTTATCTGGGGACAGAAGCGCCGTAGCGCTCTGTCGACTGCTATTAATTCCAAGCAGTTTATGTGAAGGAGCTTCTCCCGTACTGACCACAGGCCAGCTAGCGGTCTGCCCTCGAGCAGCGCTCCCCACCCCGATGTGGAGGCGTCCGTAGACACCACCTTCACACCCGAGGCGATCCCCAGACTCACACCTGACTGATACCAGTCGGTCACTTTCCACAGTTTCAGAGCTGAAACGCACTGAAGGTCGACCCTGAGGCGAAATAGACCCGCGGTCCACGCCCTGGGGGAACTCGTGCTTTTAGCCATAGCTGCAGTGGGCGCATGCGGAGCAGGCCCAACTGGAGTACGGAGGCTGCTGAGGCCATCAGACCCAGCATTTTCTGAAACCTTCTGAGCGGGACTATAGAGCCGTGGCGGAAGGATTTCGCGACGTGCTGAATATTTAATCCGTGCTTCGGTAACAGGCGTGCCATCATGGATAGCGAGTCCAACACTGTTCACCGAAAGGAAATTTTCCGACTGGGGAGCAGTGAGCTCTTCGCCCAATTGACTGTAAGGCCCAGCTCCTCGAGGTGCTCGAGTAATGCGGCCCTGTGTTCTATGAGCTCTGTTCGTGAACGAGCTAGAATCAGCCAATCGTCCAAGTAGTTCAAAACTCGCATGCCCCGAAGTCTCAGGGGGGCGAGTGCCGCGTCCATGCACTTCGTGAACGTACGGGGTGCTAGGGACAGGCCAAACGGCAGGACTGTGTATTGATATGCCTGGCCCTCGAAGGCGAATCTCAAGAATCGCCTGTGATGGGACGCCATTTATATTTGGAAATAGGCGTCTTTCAGATCTATTGACATGAACCAGTCTCCTTGGCGCACTTGCGCGAGGATTTTCCTGGTCGTAAGCATTTTGAACTGGCATTTCACAAGCGTTCTGTTCAGCAGTCGCAGATCTAGAATGGGTCTGAGCCCTCCATCTTTTTCGGTACCAGAAAATATCTGCTGTATAAGCCCCCTTCGCCCTGAGATAGAGGTTCTATAGCCCCTTTTCTCAGTAGTTTCGCTATCTCGGCTCGAAGTACATGAAACACTTCGCTTTTCACCGTAGTTTCAACGCGCCCCGTATAACGGCGGGGGCGTCGAGCGAACTGTAGCGAATAGCCTCTCGTTATAGTGTTCAACACCCATTCTGATACCCGGGAAGCCTTGGCCACGCATCTGCGTGAATAGCTAGGGGTAGAATGAAATCTGGGCTCTGGCCGCGGCAGGACGGCCGCTCGAGAGCCCCTGTGTACTGGGAACACAACACCGTGTTTACAGCGTTCGAGGCGGGGGGGCGCGCTGATCACAGCGGGCAGCCTGGCCGCGCTCAGCTTCTCTATGGCGGGACGCGCAGAGAAAGCGAGCGGGGCGAATCCCGTGGGATTCGGCGTGTGTGAGAGAATGTGGGCACATTTACTAAATGCGGGCACATTTACTACACTGAGAATACTGTCAGCTCGCACGACTGAATCACTGTTGTTTACAGCGTGCAAGGCGCGCGCTGATCACAGCTGGCAGCCTGGCCGCGCTCAGCTTCTCTGTGACGGGTTGTGCAGAGAAAACGAGCGGGGGCGAATCCCGTAAGATTCGGCGTGTCTGTGAGAAATGCGGGCGCGAGACAGCGGGCACATTTTCTGCACTGAGAACACTCGGCTCGCGCCGACTGAATCAACGCTGTGTATACAGCGTGCGAGGCGGGGTGCGCGCTAATCACAGCGGGCAGCCTGCCCGCGCTCAGCTTCTCTGTGACGGGTTGTGCAGAGAAAGCGAGCGGGGGTGAATCCCGTGGGATTCGGCGTGTCAGTGAGGAAATGCGGGCGCGGCACAGCGAGCACATTTACTGCACTGAGAACACTGTCGGCTCGCTCCGACTGAATGTGTGTTAGTTTCGTTTTTACAGAAACCAAGGGACACGCATCGTGTAGTGTAAGCGGGCATTGTATGGGCGCGTTCACTACATTTTCTGCACAACCGACCTGAGTCGGTTTTATTTGTGCTAGCCCTGCACCGTGGCGGGCTGTGTCTGGGTGTGGGAATGGGCACTGGGACGTGGGCATTCTTACAACACTCGTAACACCATCGGCCGTGGCCGGAACACCAGAAAATGCACACTTTATTGGATTTATCTGGGTAGCCATAGAAACGGCTTTTGTGCGCAGGCAAGCGGGCTGAGACACCGGCTGCTTCACTGCGAAATACACTGGGACAGTCACAACGCATGGAACTGAACGAGCGAGAAGTTTTGGTGGAAATCCGGCCGCAGCGGGCTTTACCTCAATCCTCGGCCGGGGCCCGCGCTGAGGGGGCGGCGTCCAGCAGAGCGAGAGCGGTGTTTGATCTCGGGCCTGGCGGCGCTGTTGGTTAGCCGAAACGACGGCCTTTGTGCGCAGACAAGCGGGCTGTGGAACCAGCGTGCTCACTGCGAAATACACTGGAACAGTCACATTGCTTGGAACTGAACGAGCGAGAAGTTTTGGTGGAAATCCGGCCTCAGCGGGAACTGAACACCGTCGCTTTCCTAGAGAGACTAGGAAGGCCTTGAGACCTCGGGCTTTATCTCAATCCTCGGCCGGGGCCCGCGCTGAGGGGGGCGGCGTCCAGCAGAGTGAGAGCGTCGAGGAACACGGAGCGCTCAGCTTCCGTCATCTCGGATAGTGTTAGCCACAAATGTTTCTCACCTTTCAGGGAGGAAGGGTCTCGACTGTGACGGAGCTTCGTCTTTCCCTAGAAAGCGTCCGTCCAGCCTGTTGCGCGTTAGTTGCGCGGGAGCCTTTCAGTCGAGGCCGATGTAATCCATGGCTTGAGAGAGCGGACGCATCGGCTCAGTTTCAATGCCGGCTCCGGTAGGTTCGTCGAGCTCAAGTGCGGACGCGGCGGCAGACGGCGGCCGTTGTCCGTTTGGAGCGACTCGAGCAAAACCGGCGAAGCTGGCGGGCGAACCGGCGAGCTTTGGCGGGCAGAAGATAGCTCGGGAGCGCGCTGGGCGCGGCGCTTCTTGCGGCGCGGCATCACGGTGGGCTGAAATGCGAGCTCGGAGAACGACGCCAGGCGAGTCCGCAGAGTCACCATAGGCAGCCGCTCACAATGATGGCATCCGCCGTCAGCGAGCGCGATGGCCGCGTGATCCTCACCCAGGCAGGACACGCAGATGACGTGGCGGTCCTCATCGCTGAGTGGGGCTCGGCAAGAGCCACAGGAAGGCATCTTTAAAAAGACGCAGCTCTTTTAGAGGTAGTGGGAGAAAAATGCAAATATAGCAAACACACACACTCTAAGGCAGAGGAAAGGATATGTACGCCGGAAAGCGCAGCAGGTACGGCGGCTGAAGGCGGCGAGGCCAGCGACTCCAGGCTCAAAGGCACGTCCCGCTGAAGGCTACAGGTCGACGGCTCGGCTTCTCATCCGGATCCAGCGATGCGTGAGCTTCGCTGAAGAGTTGAAAAATCAGTGTATGGCAGCTTATCGAGTTTGTTTATAGGGCGAGACCACGCCCTTTCTGGCGGGACGTGACGATATGGGCGCGAAGTGCCCCCATTCGTCATGACGTCACGCAGAGCCTCTCTCGATAGGCTGCTGCTTTTGCCGCAAGACAGCCAATAGGCGCGCAAGCTGTCTCGCCTATGTCTGCTTACTGCTGCAAAGCGTTTTACATTGATTAAAAATTAAGGATAATTTTTTGGCTTCAATATCTCGATGAAAAGAGTTTTCCCCCTAGCGTAAGCTATTACGCAGTACGAGAGATACTCTCGTAAGAGAACCAAGCGAACGTTATAAGTTGACCTCAGACAAATAAACAATTTTAAAAAGCCAGTTCATGACCCCTTTAAAATAGTTTAAAATATATAACTCTACACCCATGACTCATTTAATAGGCGGTTCTATGAATATGCAAATTAGTCCCGCCCCCAATTACTCACAGCAGCTCAGAGATCCACTCGTTGAACTGATTGGTTACAAGTTTGTGACGTCCAGCGATTTCAAACTGCGTTTTTGAGACTTTGGTTCACTGCAAAAATACTCTGCAATGGTGTTGACTTATAGCCTGACTTCGTGTTGACATAGCTGTCAACAGAACTCAACTGCACGCACTCTGGAAAAAGTATTAAATAATGTGTTAAAGATCTTTGCCGGTGTTGCAGAAGAAATTTAGGATTCGCGGAGTAATTGCAAACACGAAAAGCATTTTTGAAAGAAATACGTTTGATGACGTGATGATTACGTAACTGCAGATCATCTGTCCATCATCGTATAAAGCCCGCCCTGGCAATTTGATTGGCCCGAAGATTTCTGAACCGATCATAATTACTCCTCAATGAATCGAGAAAATGTTGTGGGCGGGGTTCGGGCTGGCATCCAGGCTAGTTGACTTATGCATTTGTACATGGTTTGTCTCAAAGCATATTAAAAACAAACACCACATAGACAAATAAACTAAATGAAAAGCTTAATTTTCACAGGGGAGCCTTACAATAAGGTCTCATTTGTTAACATTAGGTAATGCAAAAATTGTTTAGTAAATGTTGAAATTAACATTAACTAATATTAACAAAGCATTGTTCATCGTTTGTTCGTGTTTACTAATGATAACAAGTGAAAACTTACTGTAAAGCATTACTTAAGATTTGAAGTTTGTGACCTGTGGTCAGAGATCTTACAGAAAATATAGGAGTCAGAAGTTAATTTCTGTAAAATAGCATGAGTTTGAACAAGCATTTCTTTTCTTACTAGATCAGCAGTGGGAAACGTACTTGACATCAGTGTGTTGTTTATGTAGCACATTATTTGTGATTGAGAACGCAGGAGGAGGTGGCGGGCGAACCCTTCTTCTTGTGTCACACTTTCAGACAGAAACTCCTTTAAAAATAGGAGCTCCTTCTGGAAACATTATATTTTAAAACATTATTTTTATTTTTATGTATTTAATAAGCCTGGTTTCACAGACAGTGCTTAGATTAAGCCAGGTTTGGGCCTTTGTTCAATTAGGACATTTATGTAGCTTTTATAACGTGCACTGACATATTTTATGATATGTCAGTGCAAGTTGCTTTCAATAGACTTAAGCCTTGTCTCTGTAACCGGGAGGTAATGTCAGTATACTTTGATAAAGAATATATAAATGGTACATTTGTGTTCAGAACATATTGCTCTTTCAAAACTAAAGGCACGTAAAATTGCAGGCTATTTTGTAGCATGACTCGTCATGATTATAGTTGCATATATTTCGAGTGCTGCTTCATCTATCATGCACTTTTTCTGACAAATGTGAGCAATTAAGGCTAAAAAAAACCCAGCAACTAAGAGGAAGTGAAACACACATTAGGCACTTAAGCAACCTGTTTTCGACCAGAAATACCGGAGATGTGTGAAATGGGAAACACTTAAGTTCACTTACCTCTCTGACTAAGTGGCCACATCGTTTTGCTTTTGCACACATGCTTTTACTTTTACATGCTTTCCAGTATTTTTAAACTCTCTTTGTTGATTCATGCAGCTGTCATCTTAAATAGACGCGTCACAGCCGTAATAGAGTTAATGTTAACACATTAATTATATAAACAAAGTAGCAGAATTTGAAATCCATTCTGACAGAATTTATATTCGGCTTGAAACGGAAGTTCCGATAGTTTTTCATCTAATGTGGGACCTGACTTCGTCCATGGGGAACTGATTGGATGGTTGTGGTTTGCTATTGGTCGATATGTTTTGAGTGACAGGTCCTCGCGCCAATAAGAGGGCGCGATTTATTTTGATTTAAATATTACTAGGCACATGATTTTTTTTTTTAAAGGATGTGCATGGATAAATAATTTATAATAAAAGATTATTACATGAAAAAAAAAAAACAAGAATGGTCTTTTTTTAAATTGTAGGGGGACTCATTAAGTCGAAGTCAGACTCAGAAGTTCATTACATATTATAAACAACTCATCTCGTTTTGAATGGCTGAACTGAACTCTGTCCTGATCTGCTTCCCTCTAGACACAAGCTTACACCTCACACACCCTAACAACTGGGTTGACAAGCCCAGTTTTGGAAACTGGCTGCTGCGGTGAGACGTTTTGTTTAAAACTACATTTAGCTCACATCACAGCCTGGAAAAACCCCACAGACACTTTCAACATGAACCAATTCAAGCCACTTCCTTCACAGCCATGGTTGGGATGGGCAATAAAATTCAGCCGTTTGCACAACTGGAGACGCACAGGACATTCTATACTATTTAAAGCATTTGAATTTACTGTACAGTGAATCAACAATATTTAGTATGTTTTTTTGCATACTAAACTTTAATTTGGTCAAAAGTATACAGAAAGATGAGCTCAGAGCTACAGACATGGACTACAACCAGCAAAAACAGCCATTTTCATTTCATGGGACCATTAAGTTTAAGCTTCTTAACCCTTGTATGATGTTAAACAAAGATAAAGTTAAAAAAAGATTATTTTCCGGTCAAATTGTGCACCTGCCTTTAACCATCAAATTTGCAGGAAAAAAACTGACCCATACTATCATAATAGGAGGCAACTTTGCAGGCATCTTCATGATCCTAAATAAGAAATATACACACAATTTCAAGAAAAAAGAAAAATAAATATTTTCGACAACTCAAAAATGTGTTGCGGGTCAAATTAAATAGATAGCAACTGTCACATGCCAATTCTGAGAAAGCATCAACTCTTTATCACAATATTATTTCATGTTTGTGTTGTTTCATAGACAGGTAAAAATAAAACTCAAACTGATCTGACTGATGTGTTTAAGTGTGATGAAGACATTCAGGACACATGAACTTGGTCATTTCAGTTTATTTTCTCATAAACTCTTTGCAACAAACGGTCAAGCACACAAGAACAGTTTTCCATTCAAAGACCTCGACCGTACACGTTTGACAGCACAACATGGAGACAAATGCTGAGTAGAGAAAGGTCAGAATCCATGTCAGCAACTTCACTGCTGTGAACATCGTGTGTGTAAAAAGCAAACATGCACGTGTTACAGGGAAGGAAGACAGAAACATTTTCAATAGGGGACTTTTTTTTTCATTGAAAAACTTTTTTTTTTTACTGCAATCCAGCTGATTAAACCCAAAACCCAGGATTTCACCACACAAACGGCTCTGTAACAACGTCAACCATGTTTCTGTGGCAAAGCAGAAACGCTTGAGATTGTAAAGATCACGTTGGCAGTAGAAGCTTCATTTGAAAGCTCAGCTTGGCTCAAAATTAAGGGTTGCTATTATTAAGACACCAAGGTGTTCGATTCTAGTAGAAAAATGGCTGAGTATTTCACGTCTGGAATGATTTTAGTGTGTCTGCTTCTCTACTGATACCGAGGAGCTTAAATGTTTCTGACATGCAGGAGAATCCTCTAAAATAATCTCTCTAATAATAATTAAAGTAAGCGGAGGAAGACTGTGGGTGGTAAACATTAATACTGTGTGAAACATACAAAAGACCAGATGACGGAAGGCAGACACGTATTAAAACGGCAATCTAAAAATACAATTTGGCAATAGACCACCAGAGGGCAGTCAGTGTAGAAAAACGAAAGCTCATGATGTCCTCAAATAGTGCTGTCAATTGACCATCATATGAAAGTCACGTCTAAAAATGGATTATTAGCCGTCAATTTTACCTCTGGAAAGGGTTGTAGATTCATAAAACTGTATAAATACGCACATCCGGTTCATCTTCAAAGCAAACGTAAATAAATACACTTCAGAAAATGAGCAAAGGTTAAAAAGCAAAGGGTAATAAAAACGTATAGGAAGAAGCACAGGCTGCATAGACACCACAAGACCTTGAAAAGTCAATGATTTTAAAGCTCCTGAAATCGGACAAAACGTTTGCAGGTCCTTTTAGATTCAGAGCACTTTAAATAGTGGTTAATAACAGATAAAACAACATTAAAACAGAGACTCGACGCTTTTTTTCTTCACTTTTTCACTTTTCGTCAAAAAATATTGGGAAGCCCTCAGTCATTTCCGGAAATAGATGTTCTAACCAGTCATTTGATTCACCCTCGTAAATATACATTTGTACATTTTTTGGTATGTATATAATCAGAAAATGAATATATGTATATACTTTGAATATTTACAGACCGATGAACCGCTCTTATGCCCGTCTGCAGACAGAAATATCCTCATTTAACGCTCACAAAAAGAGACTGGCGTTAAACTCATTGTTTTCTGCTGTACAAAACCTGTCGAGAACATGTCGTAAAGTTAAGTAGCCTATATATATATATTCATTATATACAATTTTACTTAAAATGTAATAATGGATGTTTTAAAGTTGAGGGTAATGTGCTTAATTGTAATAAAAATAATGCTAAACAAATCCCTTTTTGGTCTCTAAATATAGGCTTAATTTTTCTTCCTGAATAGATATTTTTTCCCTTTGATTTTGAGTGTTTATGTTAATACATAACACATTTTTCTTCACCTGTGTGGTTTATGTGTTAGGTTAAATATGCATCAGATCTGTGGGCTTTACCTCTGAATGTAGCAAACAAAAAATTGAAAAAAAAGAGAAAACCCGAACCAAAAAAAGGTTCCTGTAGGCTTTAGTACCACACGGTACAAGAGTTTTGCTTGATTAAATGGTATTAGACAGGAAAATCCGTCAAAAGATGCTGTAGCAGAAAACAGCAAAGCTTAGAGCTCCATCAGTGACGAAGATCCTGTGACGAAACACTGTCTTTAGTCGAGAAGGCTACAATCATCAGAAGACACAACGGCAGCTTCTCCAGATTTTGGACAAGAATGTAAAGGAGAAACACTGTCAAATGTGGTTGCATATATAAATGGTATTAAGAAGATTAGTTATAAAAGAGGACACCTTTAAAAATAGCACTCGCATCAATCATGAAGGAGGGGTTCGGGTGAGGAAAGCTAAAGAAACACCTGTGTGTGTGTGTGAGAGGAAGTGTTCGGAGGACGAGGACACACACTTCCTGTGCGCTCGGGTCATTGGGTCAGTGTGCTGGAAGCTCTGAAGTATGACAAGAACTTGAAGCACAAACTCACGACGAAGTACCAGATGTTCCTGGCCATCTGAGAGCGAGCGATGAAGACGCGCCAGAAGAAGACCAGCAGAACCGTGTTGAACGTGTATCGGATGTTTCTCAGCCTGAGAACGGGAGGAAGAGAGGTAATAATTCAGCAAATTTGATTAAATGATACACTCAACACTTACTGACTATTAACTTGCAAACTGAACTCCTGTTTAATCAATCTTCCTGGATTCAGTGTTTTAGGAGCTTTAACAAAGCAATATATATTTTTTAATTAAAAAAGTTATTAATTTTAATTATTAATTATTATATCAGTTTTGGTTATTTTAGTTCATCAAGTTAAACTAAGTAAAAATGAGAAATAGCTCAA